>OZ024825.1:107505708-107563208 GCA_964016985.1 Anodontia alba | reverse complement strand
TAGGTAATCGGAGCTAGCAATTATGAATAGAAATGGCGATTGACCAATTAATTCATATCAGTCACTGTATTGCCGTCATCATAGCCTTATCAGATTGTATTCAGATGTATCCAGGTATTGTCATACAGTTAAACTATGAATTTACAAATCATCCCTGAATATTCAGATGAACATGAAAAAAACTTAGTGTTGTGCATTCTTTTCACTTTCCATTTTGTTATTTCGTGTCATATCACTTCCTGTTCAGTACTGATTTTGATCATTCAGGCACTTCACGCATAAGGTAGAAACAGTAAATGCCTGTATTAACCTTTGCATTTCGGTGAAATTTTATATCGCCATATCTTAAAAACTACCGCAGATTTTTCAACGACATTTTCAATATTGAATGTCATTTAGTGAGCTCTAAAACTTGTTGCATGGATAGGTGCTCATTTACATTTTAACACATTCAATATAAAATATTCTTCTTCCACAATGCCTTGACCATATTCTCTGAGGCAAGGTCAGATTTAACCCAGGATACGTGAATGCGCCTTCTAGATATCAAATCTATCGTTACTGCCTATGCCCTTGTATTTTTGGCAGCCTCGGGTTGCAGGATGAAGGCCTACAGTTAACCATTTTGCATCACCGTAGGATTATTTAGTTTGCGTAGATGATGACCTTACCTGCGTAGGGTGGAGGGGGTGGGTGGGGGGGGGCTCCAGTTAACGTTCCGATCCAAAGGATGTCGCTCTGTTTTTCATGACATCCCTGCAATTGACACGAATAAAAGCGTGTTCGGAAACCAAAATTTCTTTTGTCTACGCCTGGGATTGCGCTCGGTACCTTTAGCGCTTAAGTCCAATGCGCTCACCTTTAAGCTACCGGGCTTCACTTCATACCTGACGTCAGTGGTTGTTCATTGTTTGAAAAATAATATATAAGGTAATGTCTAGATTTTGGATACAATCACAAACATGTAGCAGTTTGAATTTTGAAAATCAATTCGAAATTGTTGAAGTTGTGAGGTTTTAAAGTTTTTATTTTATTTTCTTGACATTTTCTGCTATATTTTACCTGTGTTATTTAACGCAACGTGTGCCAGCGTTTTTTTAGGCGCTGCGTGATATCGAGACAGATTGTCTGTTTTGTATAAAGTTAAAAATAAAGTAAGATATCATTATTTTAATATTAATGAAGCATTTGGATGACTTCGGGGTACTTCCCGTTTGTTAAGCTAGGGTTTCCTTGTCCGAATATAGCCAATTGTCTATCCAATGGCATCCAGTGAAATACACAACCCGGACAAAATATTCAAATCACAATAAAGTTTGGTCTTAAAATTTTAAATATTTATCATGATATTAAAAGAAAATAAATCGTTTGATGAAGAATCGATGTTGGAATAGGACACCCACCATAGTGTAAATACCACCTTCAATGTACGACATTGTTTTATAGAAAGTAGATCATATTTGTCTGATGTAAAATACCACAGAAACGATAATATATAAATATTTCTACATTTTAATTAAAACTTTATATGTATTGCTTTAATCGGGTGTGATAAGTATTAGTTTTATCGAAACATCCATAAAATATTATAGACTTAAAATTTGATTATTTAACTTTACGTCAGATAGGCCTGATCAGAAAATGTCAAACTTCTGACCTTACAAAACTTGTTTTTTTTGTTTTTTTTTCTTTGCAAACAGGCACTTTTTGCACTTTCCTGCAAATTTATCTGCGCAAATAAAAACTTCATTTGCTTTTTTTTTTCACTGGCGGTACCTTTAATGTGTGACCACATTTCATGACAATATTGTTGTTTTGGTGTGTACAAGGAAGTGGGATGGTTGTAGCTTTCTAATGAGTTTACACACCAAGATATTGCATAGCAACATTTGCTAACATTACACGGATGTCAAACCTACTGTGGTATAAGACGAATCAAAACGGTGCAACACGAAACCAAACGGCGGCTAGCGAGTGATGAGGTGGCTCTATTGTTTCATGCATTACTTTCTTTTCTATGAGTGTGAGTATTTGTGCGCTTTAATATACGAAGAAAATTGTTTCAAACTGAACTATGAATTCTGAAAAAAAATGAAAAAAAAACACTGTTGGGTTTTGTCTAACATTTTTCAGCTACATGGGCTTGATGATTTATTAAATATTGCCAATATTTACTTTGACCAAATGGTGGACCGGATATACTCTACAGAACTCCAATTAAATAGAGCAAATTCTTCCGATACTGAGGCACCATTTTTGGATTTGAATCTATGTATATCTAATGGTACAGTTTCCACCAAAATTTATGATAAACGGGAGATTTTGATTTTGATATAGTCAATTTCCCTTTTCTGGATGGCGATGTCCCCCGGCGTACCTCATATGGGGTATACATATCTCAACTTATTAGATTCGCCAGAGCTTCTTCAAATCTTAATGACTTTCTGAAAACACTTCTGCAACAAGGTATATCGGAACCCGAATTTTACGGTGACTTTGTGTACAGATTTAGAAAAATTGTAGGTAAATATAACTTTTCGGAGCAATTCAGAAAACTTATTAACCGTTATAAAAGAATTGGCTATAGCCTGGATATTATGCGGCAGACTGCATGCCTAGTTGTCAACCCAATCATTGTTGATGGCTATGCTTCACTCTTTAATTACACGACGGCGGTTCGGGCCTCAGACTCAATGACGGCCTCTTCGTAAAACTTTAACCAGTGGGTTGGGGCTTGACGATATGTCTTTGGCTTGGCCCGCCGTGGTTCAACTATTGGTTTTCATTTACTCTGGCATACAGTAGAATTAGCCATGAGTACTCGTTTTTGTTTATTATAGTGATTGATTTGATTTTATATGTTTTCGCTTTGATGCATTGACTGAGTTGGGAGCCTCTATGCGAATTGAATTTTTATGTATTTCTGTATTAAGTGTAGCATCGGGACCCAGGGTAAAGTTAGCTAGCTGTAAAAGTGCTTTAAACCCCCCGGTGGTTTGCTCTACCGACCGTTCTAGGGCGGTGGTCCCGGTGTTAGTCTTACTCTTTGTTGCTTTGTGGTTTATTCTACGAGGCGGTTTGTTGTATGTCTTTCCGTGTGTCATTCTGTTCTTGTGTTTTTTAGTCCTTTTAGTATTGCGATTACCTCGATTGGGGAAGAGAGAGCTAATCTTAGTACTTTTCGTACGTTTGTTCGGTTTGTTTGTTTAGATTTGTCGGTTTCCTCTTCCTCTGAGTCTGGGAAGGGCTGCGGTTTGTGATTATGGCACTTCCTGGACTTTTCTCTTACCTTTTTTTAACTACTGTAATAAACCCTTACTGCCAAACTTCTTAGGCAGGGCTATCGTTATTTTAAACTTCGTAAGGCGCTTTCGAAATTTTATCGCAGACACAGTGCCTTGTTAGAAAAATATAGCGTCAGTCTGAAAACACTTCTGCAACAAGGTATATCGGAACCCGAATTTTAGCCTGGATATTATGCGGCAGACTGCATGCCTAGTTGTCAACCCAATCATTGTTGATGGCTATGCTTCACTCTTTAATTGCACGACGGCGGTTCGGGCCTCAGACTCAATGACGGCCTCTTCGAAAAACTTTTACCAGTGGGTTGGGGCTTGACGATATGTCTTTGGCTTGGCCCGCCGTGGTTCAACTATTGGTTTTCATTTACTCTGGCATACAGTAGAATTAGCCATGAGTACTCGTTCTTTGTTTATTATAGTGATTAATTTGATTTTTATGTTTTCGCTTTGATGCATTGACTGAGTAGGGAGCCTTTATTCGAACTGAATTTTTATGTATTTCTGTATTAAGAGGGACCCAGGGTGAAGTTAGCTAGCTGTAAAAGTGCTTTAAACCCCCGTTGGTAGTCTACGAGGCGATTTGTTATATGTCTTTCCGCGTTTCATTTTGTTCTTGTGTTTTTCAGTCCTTTTAGTATTGCGATTATCTCGCTTGGGGAAGAGAGAGCTAATCTTAGTGCTTTTCGTACGTTTGTTCGATTTGTGCTTGTTTGGATTTGTCGGTTTCCTCTTCCTCTTGGGGTCCGGGAAGATCTGCGGTTTGTGATTGTGGCACTCCTTGGACTTTTCTCCTACTTTTTTTTTGTTATATTTATTGTAGGAAGAGGACGAGTGGAGTTAAACAGAAACTTATATTTGACCACCTCCGGATGATAACCCAACGGCCGAGATTTTAATCCACGCCTAAGTTGAAGTGGCATTATGTTGTAATCGACATGAGGTTTTAGCCACCACAGCCACCATCTTGAAAATCGATATTTGACTTATCCTCCTAAACCATTAGGCGATTTGTGTTAAAACTAGATCAAAAATAGCTAAGATTGGCCGATTAGAAATCCAACATGGCTACCACAGCCGCCATGACAATTTGTTCGGATAGTTTTGGACCATTGAACAAGATGGTCGCCATGCTCATATATGATAACAAATACTTAAATATCTTCTCGAAACTCAGAAAGCTTTAAGGCTTTTAGCATCGGGGGCTCAGGGTCTATTTTGAATCATAGACTGTCACGATTTCCTACTTTATTTAATAAGAGTTAGAACCCAAGCGGATCAGAAATGACCATGAAAATTACGTTACTGAGGCTTTTCCTGAGGAATTCACCCTGAGTATTCGTACACTTTAAATCCTTATCATACTTAACCTAAAGGTAACTGGAAAATCTAAGTGAAGATACCTGAATCATTCTACCACCTGTCATGTGTCTAAAGTTTGCTGGATGTGTGGCAAACAGTGTAGACGCTGATTAAATGTTGATCTGGGTTTACACTGTTTGCTCAGGGCTGTGTGTCCAGACACTACAAGGTAAAACAGTATTTGAAATATCTGTCCTAATTCCTATTAGTAGCCCTCCATAAGCGTCTCGTTTCGGCACATTGCAGTGGATGGAACCCTAACGGAGTGGTCGGATTTCTCTTCATGTACCGTCACCTGCGGCGGAGGTATACAATGGCGTAACAGGACATGTATTGGACCTTTCTATGGTGGAGCACCTTGCACAGAACCACTGGAGGACTCGCGAGAATGTAACACATATTTCTGTCCAAGTATGTATGATAAACGAAACCAGACCAAGTGCAGTGTACCAGATATGTACATTCTTATTTGAGGCAGCACACAGCAATTCCTATCAGATTATGTGTGCGCCAACTGACTCAGCTTAGTCTGATCAGAATATTTGCAGTTCACTCTATGGATCCAAAGCGTCTTCCGGCGGACCGAACACTGGGATCAGCCTGCGCGGGCTGTCTGAGTTTTCCCTGAGTTCATATGCAATCTTGTAGAAAATATTGTGCTCAGTCATAAGCAAATAGTGCAAGAGTATACTGAAGATCTGTTGCATCAGTCTGTCTTTCTGTGTGATAAATTGTGGTGACAATGTGTTTTGTAGCCTTACCATACTTATTCGCAATTTGAACAGTTCTATTCAAGGATGTAGCTAGAAACTTTACGAAGATGAAGCCTGCCAATAGAACCTCTGAAATTTCAGACGAGGCACAGACTTTTTCTACATATGCGCTACGTTCCTCTAAAGGATGCTTAGATAATTGGCTATTCAGCGCAGAGCATTGACCCTGATTAGCCTGCGCATTTTCGCAGGTTGATCTGAGTCATTACTTAGCGGACATGTGGTATTGCAGGAAATGCTGTGGCCCGACCCACAAGTTTGAGGTAAAAATAGGGTTAAATTGTCAAATTTATGTTAAATCCCGGGCTTCAAAGGGTACGCCTGGCTAGCTCCTGCTATTACACTACCTGTTCATGGGTTTAAAACCTGCTGGATGAGTGGCAAACAAACCACTGATCGCCAAATAATAAGATGCAAAGCATGATGTACGCTCGTATGCATCATTGATTTATGGACTGGTTTAGGAACTGTCATGATATTTTACAATATGAATGTGCTTCACCTGTGCAAGTTAACGTATACCTACAGATAATGCACTCTTTTTCAACCGAAAAAGCATTCACAGTTTCTTAATTTTCCTCGAAAACATATATTGTGGATACTCACCAGAAATGCCTCGGCGATTGCTTCTAATGGGTTCCTATAACATATATTTTCATGCAGAAATAAGAAAACAATTCATAAAAACACCCTCTTATCTTAATGTATGGTTAAAGAAAAAAATATCATTTCATTGAATACTGATCAATCTAGTATTAACATATTCACGAACGTTTTTGGCGAGACGAGCTAACGAGGGCATGCCCGGACGATATTTGAACATTATAGAATTTCAGTGTAAGTTCTGCTGACTTTTACAGGACTGTATTATATATGTTTAGTTTACATATCATTTAAGATAGTACTTTAATATTCTTTATTTCAAAACTCATTTGCATAATTAACAGTACTCATTTTCGAAATGATATTGAATCCAGTAGACAATAGCCAGTAAGTATATGAAAGTATATGTACATAAATCAGTTTATATTCATATTTTTACTTTTTTGTTGTTTCAAAGTTGCTGGTGTATGGATCAGTTGGTCGCCATGGCAAGAATGCGATGTGACTTGTGATGGTGGAATTCAGTTCAGGAACAGATCGTGTAATGGGCCGTACTATGGTGGCGCAGACTGCACTGGATCCGACTTGGAGAGCAGGACTTGTAATGATTTCAGTTGTTCAGGTTGGGTAACTTTCACTACCGACATATTTAGTTTGGTCCCACAAAATTGCAGTTGCTCCCTGGGGCATACTTAATCAAGTGTAGTTCTTAAAGTAAATCAATACCTACACCAAAATACTTGTTCTCTATAGCAAGATAATATGAGCCCGCGCACGACAAAACCTACAATAAGACTTGTGCGACCAGTGAAGACTCAGATCAGCTTGCGCATCCGCGCAGTCTGATCAGAGTCTTCGCCGGTCGCATGTTACTTCTGCAGCATCCATGCTATTCAAAGAGGAATGAATAATAATTCCTGCCATACTGGGAGGATGTACAATCCTTATCTGTCTTTTCTGGTCTCACAGGTCTTCTTGAAGGTTTTGTCATGCGCTGGCTGATGTATAAGTAAAGATACCTAGAAAGTGCCCTAGTCACAAATCACTATCCTACCAAGGCACCGAAACAAGAACATATGTGTAGAATCCATTATTAAGTAACGTGATTGAGCCTTGTAAATATTATTTTCAATAATCATTTAGGGGAGCGTAAAACGAATTCTTCCATTTTAGAATATACCTCTTTTCTAAAGGGACTAAATCAGTTTTGGTGGAGTTGCCATCACCTTAAATAAACACTACATAAGAGCAAAGTGTGTAAAAGCTAACATTTTGTTCTTTGTATTACAGGGGACGGTGTATGGGACACCTGGATGAAATGGAATGAGTGTAGCCACAGCTGTGGTACGGGAGTACGTTCAAGATACAGAGTCTGTAGCCTATCTTTGGCCGCTGATGCCCAGTGTACGCGTCCTGATATTGAAACAGAATTCTGTTTCACTTTTGAATGTCCACGTGAGTTTTATTACCTACTTAGAATACTAAAGAAACGTACAAACCTTGCGAAGAAGATTCATAGAACGGTATAAAAGCTTGTCATAGCTGTAAGTAAGAGTTCGGGACCCAGGGTGAAGTTAGCTAGCTGTAAAAGTGCTTTAAACCTCCCGGTGGTTTGCTCTACCGACCGTTCTAAGGCGGTGGTCCCGGTGTTAGTCTTACTCTTTGTTGCTTTGTGGTTTATTCTACGAGGCGATTTGTTGTATGTCTTTCCGTGTGTCATTTTGTTCTTGTGTTTTTTAGTCCTTTTAGTATTGCGATTATCTCGCTTGGGGAAGAGAGAGCTAATCTTAGTGCTTTTCGTATGTTTGTTCGGTTTGTGCTTGTTTAGATTTGTCGGTTTCCTCTTCCTCTTGGGGTCTGGGATGGGCTGCGGTTTGTGATTGTGGCACTCCTTGGACTTTTCTCTTACCTTTTCTGCAAAGAAAGAGCGAATTTTCTAGATTGAAATAGCCCAGAACAGAGCAAATAAACTGTACTGCCTTGACCACGGAAACAAAATTTGAAGGCTTGTTTTGACGATTTTGATTTTGATATAGTCAATTTCCCTTTTCTGGATGGCGATGTCCCCCGGCGTACCTCATATGGGGTATACATATCTCATCTTATAAGATTCGCCAGAGCTTCTTCAAATCTTAATGACTTTAACTACCGTAATAAAGCCCTTACTGCCAAACTTCTTAGGCAGGGCTATCGTTATTTTAAATTTCGTAAGGCGTTTTCGAAATTTTATCGCAGACACAGTGCCTTGTTAGAAAAATATAGCGTCAGTCTGAAAACACTTCTGCAACAAGGTATATCGAAACCCGAATTTTACGGTGAGTTAGTGTACAGATTTAGAAAAATTGTAGGTAAATCTAACTTTTCGGAGCAATTCAGAAAAACAAATTAAACGTTATAAAAGAATTGGCTATAGCCAGGATATTATGCGGCAGACTGCATGACTAGTTGTCAACCCACTCATTGTTGATGGCTATGCTTCACTCTTTAATTGCACGACGGCGGTTCGGGCCTCAGACTCAATGATGGCCTTTTCGTAAAACTTTAACCAGTGGGTTGGGGCTTGACGATATGTCTTTGGCTTGGCCCGCCGTGGTTCAACTATTGGTTTTCATTTACTCTGGCATACAGTAGAATTAGCCATGAGTACTCGTCTTTGTTTATTATAGTGATTAATTTGATTTTTATGTTTTCGCTTTGATGCATTGACTGAGTTGGGAGCCTTTATGCGAACCGAATTTTTTATGTATTTATGTATTAAGAGTAGCATCGGGACCCAGGGTGAAGTTTGTTAGCTGTGAAAATGCTTTAACCCCCCCCCCCCCCGGTGGTTTGCTCTACTGACCGTTCTAAGGCGGTGGTCCCGGTGTTAGTCTTACTCCTTGTTGCTTTGTGGTTTATTCTACGAGGCGATTTGTTGTATGTCTTTCCGTGTGTCATTTTGTTCTTGTGTTTTTCAGTCCTTTTAGTATTGCTTGAAGAAGAGAGAGCTAATCTTAGTGCTTTTCGTACGTTTGTTCGGTTTGTGCTTGTTTAGATTTGTTGGTTTCCTCTTCCTCTTGGGGTCTTGGAAGGGCTGCGGTTTGTGATTGTGGCACTCCCTGGACTTTTCTCTTACCTTTTTTTTTGTAAAATGTTACATTAAAACTCAGTTTTCATCTTTTTTTTTTCACATCGATTTCGTCTTAACTGCTTTGTCGCACCTTTGTAAGCACGGGTGACATAGGCGTTGAAGTTTCCGTTCGTCCGTGTATGTACGTCCACGTCCACCCTAACATTCACCTAGCCTTCACTGTTGCCTACAAACTGTAAAACTTTACAGTTAATTTCACTAAGCTGATTACTTAGCCAAACACGTATGACAACTCTCGCTAGTCCGGTACTTGTTTTCACCTTTAGTATGCTGGTACGACATAAACTTTAACGAAGCTTTTTCTATTTTTTAAATATCAGTTTTCAAACAAACGTCTCTGGATAAAGGTGGCCGAAGGATACAGGCTCAAACATTGCAAAGAGGTTTACTGTTTGGGACTTTGATAATTGATAATTGTATCTGAAATCTAATGATGCCTTTCCGAAGTTAAAGGTATAAAGCATCTTCTCTCCATACGGCAATGATTGTGATGAATCCAAACAAATCTATAATTTTCTATTTTCCCCTACATGCCCATTTTCTTAAATAAAGTATGTTAGTTTCTTTAAAAAACAAACAATAAAAAATATATAAAATAAAAACAATTCCTTAAAATACAAACAATAAATAAAGAGATAAAATAAAAAAAGGCTAAATGAATTGTTCACCTGAAACTCTACCCTGCACATACAATTAAAGTTAAGTTTGAATGAATGTTTGAAATAGAACGTATTAGGCGCCGATTGGCTACCAGCAATATAGAGTACATTAAATTTTGCGTGATACCAACATGGACTTCGAAACTCTGCAGAATTCGTAAAATTGCAACATTGATCAATGTTACATCCGTGAGACGTTCTGGAGACATCGGCTCCTGTCTTCCTCTCCAATTCTTCCCCTCTCTGACATTCAAAAAGTTTTTTAAACCTACCGATGTCATTAGTTAACGTATCGTTAAAACTTTGATTATTAAATATTGCATGTTTGCTAATATTTTTGCTAAAAAATTGTGAGTAGCTTTTGGATTTGCAAAAGCTTCTCACATTTTGTCCGCAAACATACTTGTGAATTAGATATTGTACTTACTAGAACAGTTAATATTTTGCCCACTAGCTCGTTAAGCTAAAGATGCTTTAAACAACTCGGCCCAGATTTTTGATCATCTTTGAATTATGCGTAAGGTGTCCATATCAAATCTGGAACATTTAATTTTCTTTTTTTGTGTGAATATTCTGGCCCAAAAGTACCAATATAAGGTTTCGAACAGCACTTTATTGAATAAAAGATAATGCAGCATGCAAACATACATTTATCCACAAGGCATAGGTAACGTCCATGTTCGATCACAGGAAGTTACAACAGAAGTTGCATTATTCTCTGATCAAAAATCATAAAAATAAAAAAAACAATCATTTCGAAACTAGAAACGGTATTTCAGACTTTTGATAAAAATACATTTTAAAACAAACAAAATGTGAAAGGATAGGTGGCTACATTTTTCACTGATCAAAGTTGATAAATATTTTTCAGGCATTCATGCAATTATCAAATATATAAATATGCTTGAATCTCTTCTAAAAACGGTGATGCGGTAATTTACAGAACGAATTTGCTTCCGGTGCAGACTTTTAATAACCCTTGTCATGCTGAATAAATTAAGATGCCACGCCCACTTCTAATTTTCAGCCAATAAGATTATTTGTTCAAGGATTTTGATACAAATTCTCATACTTAATGACAAACAGGGTACATCCATATGTAAAAGCAAAGTATATCCGGGCTCAGCAGGACCAGGGTTAAGGGTAGTCTCTCCTTTAGAAAAGAAGAGATATATAAGATATATACATGTACAAGTTTGGTCAAAACCCACTTACTCTTTCAGGATACAGGTGCAGACAAGCCATTTTCTAAATTCTAAGCCTTAATGTAACCTTCAAAATGGGGTCAAGGTCGCCAAAATCTGATCAGTCCTTTTCCATGTCTCAACAATATAGATGTACAAGTTTGGTAAAAATCCATCGATTTATTTAGGAGATTTGGTGCAGAAAAGTCATTTTCCAACAACCTGAGCCCTCCTGTGACCTTGATGATAAGGTCAAGGTCACGAAAATCTAATCAGTTCTTTTTCATGTCTCAACAATATAGATGTACAAGGTAAACATCCATCCATTCATTCAGGAGATAGGGTGCAGACAAGCCATTTTCCAACAATCTAAGCCCTCAAGTGTCCTTGAACATGGGGTCAAGGTCACCAAAATCTAATCAGTTCTTTTACATGTACATGTCCAGCACTCTAGTTGTGCATGTTTGGTCAAAACAACTAAGTGTAATTATGAAACAGTTTAAGAAAACAAATCTATATATTATTTATAAGGAAAGAGAAAAGTCCAGGGAGTGCCACAATCACAAGGCGCAGCCCTTCTCAGACACCAAGAGGATAACAAACCAGCGCAAATCGAACAAACGTACGAAAAGCACTACAATTAGCTCTCTGTTCCCCAAGCGAGGTAATAGCAATGCAATTAGAGTTTTTCTTTTGTTTATGTCTACGCCTGCCGAAGGCAGAAGTGGGGCATATAGCGTTTCAACAGTGATGTTACGTCCGTACGTGTGTATGTCACATTCGTAACCAGACTCATAACTTGGGTACCTTTAAAACTAGGATGTTGAAATTTGGTATGCTACTTGCCCAGACCTTATCCTTTAATTCAATGATAGAATTGTTCCTGGGTCTTGCCATAAATTGGAACTAAGGGGTGAATGTTTAAGTTTACATTCATGTGTACATTGACACTAACGTCAGCTTTTCTCTTGGAGGTCATAACTTGGTACCTTAAGCGCTAACAAGATGAAATTTGGTATGCTACTTTACCTGATCAGGTCTTTAAACCTTAAATCGAGTTCACCCTGGATCATGCCCTTGGATGGGACTATGGGTCAAAGTGTATAACATGCCAAACTAGGGTACCTTTTATACTAGGAAGTTGAAATATAGTATGCTACTTGCCCAGACCTAAAATGTAAAAGAAAAGTCCAGGGAGTGCCAAAATCACAAGCCGCAGCCCTTCCAAGACACCAACAGGAAGAGAAAACAGACAAGTCCAAACAAGCGCAAATCGAACAAAAGTACAAAAAACACTAAGATTACCTCGATTCTCCCCAAGCGAGGTAATCGCAGTGCCAAAAGGACTGAAAAACACAAGAACAAAATAACACAAGGCAAGATTTAAAACACATTGCCTCGTAGAATAAACCACAAAGCAACTGAGAGTAAGATCCACCGAGACCACCGCCTTAGAACGGTCAGTAGAATAAACCGCCGGTGGGGTGGGGAAGTGGGGTTAGTTGGGAGGCTGGGGAGGTGGGATTAAAGCACTTTTACAGCCGAAAAACTACACCCGGGTCCCGATGCCACTCGTAGTCACAACTAGTAAAACAGAACGCAAAATAGGCAGCCATTGAAGACGGTGACTACAATACTAGCATCACAAAACATACAGAAAATTCAATGCGGGAACCACAAAGCTACAAAGATCTACAAAGAGTAAGAACAACACCAGGACCACCGCCTTAGAACGGTCAGTAGAATAAACTATGGGGTGGGGGCGGGGGGGAGAGATGGGGGTAATATATATAAATTCGGTTCACATAAAGGCTCCCAACTCCGTCAATGCATCAAAGCGAAAATATAAAAAATCAAATTAATCACTTTAATAAACAACGACGAATACTCATGCTAATTCTGTTGTGTGTCAGAGTAAAGGAAATCCAACAGTTGAACAACGGTGGGCCAAGCCAAACATATATCGTCATCTGAAGCTGTTTGTAGTACGATAACATTCGTTGTGTTTCATAGGTTACCTCGGATTCCAATGTCTGTAACAATTCGACGAAGATCTCGTGCAGGATTGTTAAATGACTAAATTTGATAATCATATATAGAGACGATAAAAAGTGATTTAATATCTTCTATATCTTTCATCCGATTCAAGTGAATTCATCAAAGGGCTGCATGCTGACTGACTAGCATACTGTAGAATTAGCCATGAGTACTCGTCTTTGTTTATTATAGTGATTAATTTGATTTTTATGTTTTCGCTTTGATGCATTGACTGAGTTGGGAGCCTTTATGCGAACCGAATTTTTATGTATTTCTCTATTAAGAGTTGCATCGGGATCCAGGGTGAAGTTAGCTAGCTGTAAAAGTGCTTTAAACCCCCCGGTGGTTTGCTCTACTGACCGTTCTAAGGCGGTGGTCCCTGTGTTAGTCTTACTCTTTGTTGCTTTGTGGTTTATTTTGCGAGGCGATTTGTTGTATGTCTTTCCGTATGTCATTTTGTTCTTGTGTTTTTCAGTCCTTTTAGTATTGCGATTACCTCGCTTGGGGAAGAGAGAGCTAATCTTAGTGCTCTTCGTACGTTTGTTCGATTTGTGCTTGTTTGGATTTGTCGGTTTCCTCTTCCTCTTGGGGTCTGGGAAGGGCTGCGGTTTGTGATTGTGGCACTCCCTGGACTTTTCTCTTACCTTTTTTTAGTACATGTTCGATTCAAATATTTAAAAGACAAAAGTGGCATTTCCCATATGAATTGAGGACTTGGTCAGCTTTTTTTATAATTTGCAGAAGTTGTCCTGTAAGAATAGCCTGCTGATATTTTCTGATGTCACAAGATTTATGTGATGGGTTATTAAGTACATTTTGAGATGAATATATATAGGGGTTTAGGTGTCCGAGTTTGTAGAGTAAAATACTACAAGGTATCATTATTGTCATTCTGATGGAAAGTATTGCCGTCATTATAAAAACTAACGTTAGAAACGAATAAAGCTTGTCCACATAAGAACTTACGTGGATGGTGATCCCGGTGTTAGTCTTACTCTTTGTTGCTTTGTGGTTTATTCTACGAGGCGATTTGTTTTACGTCTTACCTTGTGTCATTTTGTTCTTGTGTTTTTCAGTCCTTTTAGCATTGCGATTACCTCGCTTGGGGAAGAGAGAGCTAATTTTAGTGCTTTTCGTGCGTCTGTTCGATTTGTGCTTGTTTTTGTTTGGATTTGTCGGTTTCCTCTTCCTCTTAGTGTCTGGGGAAGGGCTGCGGTTTGTGATTGTGGCATTCCCTGGACTTTTCTCTTACCTTTTTTGCATGAGCCATCACGAACTTTCTGACATACATGTGCGCCCGAATCAGAATAAAATCATCCTGGGTTTTTGCTTAGTCTAATCAGATTCTTCGCTGTCTACATAAAACATTTTGCATCCTTATGTTTCAAGATGCACCCTGAGAAGATACTTATCAACGTAGACCTGACTATGAAAAGTGACTGTCTTGTGTAGAATGCACAAATGCCCTGGATAATCTATTTGGCTCTTCGTATATATGTGTAGATTTCATTATTAAGAAACGCGATTGAGCCTTGTAAATATTATTTTCAGAAATCATTCAGGAGAGCATAAAACGAATTCTTCCCTTTTAGAATATACCTCTTTTTCTAAAGGGACTAAATCAGTTTTTGTGGAGTTGCCATCACCTTAAATAAACACTAACTAAGAGCATAGTGTGTAAAAGCTAAAATTTTGCTCTTTGTATTACAGTTGAAGGTATATTGGAGACCTGGTCGAAATGGACTGCGTGTAGCCACAGCTGTGGTACGGGAGTGCGTTCAAGATTCAGAGTCTGTAGTGGTTCTTTGGTCGGTGGTGCCGAACTCTGTCACACTCGTATATGTCCATGTGAGTTTTATTACCTACTTAGAATACTAAAGAAACGTACAAACCATGCGAAGAAGATTCATAGAATGGTATAAAAGCTTGTCATAGCTGTAAGTACGGGTTCTGTATAGAAAGAGCGAATTTTCCTAGATTGAAATAGCCCAGAGCAGAGCAACTAAACTGTACTGCCTTGATCACCGAAACAAAAACTGAAGGCTTGTAAAATGTTACATTAAAACTCAGTTTTCATCTTTCTTTTTCTTTCTTAAATCGATTTCGTCTTAACTTTTTTTTCGCACCTTTTTTTGCACGGGCGACACAGGCGTGGAAGTTTCCGTTCGTCCATGTATGTACGTCCACCTTAATATTCACCCTAGACTTCACTGTTGCCTACAAACTGTAAAACTTTACAGTTGATTTCACTAAGCTGACTAATCAGCTAAACACGTATGACAACTCTCACTAGTCTGATGCTTGTTTTCACCTTAATATGCTGGTACGACATAAATTTAACAAAGCTCTTCCTATTTTTTTACATATCGGTTTTCAAACAAACGTCTCTGGATAAAAGTGGTAGAAGGATACAGGCTCCAACTTTTCAAAGAGTTTTACTGTTTGGGACTTTGATGATTGTAACTGTAATCTAATGATGCCTTTCCGAAGTTAAAGGTATAAAGCACCACCTCTCCACACGGCAGTGATTGTAATGAATCCGAATAAATCTGTAATTTTCTATTTTCCCCCTACATGCCCATGTTCTTAAATAAAGTGTTAAAGTATGTTAGTTTAAAAATGAATTGTTTATCTGAAAATCTACCCTGCACATACAATTAAAGTTAAGTTTGAATAAATGTGTATCTACAGCTTCAAAAATAGAACGTATTAGGCGCCGATTGGCTATCAGCAATATAGAGTACCTTAAATTTTGCGTGATATCAACATGGACTTCGAAACTCTGCGGAATTCGTAAAATTGCAAAATTGACCAATGTTACATCCGTGAAACGTTCTGGAGACGTCGGCTCCTGTCTTCCTCTCGAATTTTTATGTTAGATAATTAACAAAATCTGACACTTTAAAAGTTGTTCAAAATTAACAATGTCGTTAGTTAACGTATTGTTAAATTTTTATTATTAAATATCGCACGTACGCTAATATATTTGCTGAAAAATTGTGAGTAGCTTTTGGATTTGCAAAAGCTTCACACATTTTTTTCGCAAAAATACTTGTGAATTAGATATTGTAATTATTAGAACAGTAAATAGTTTGCCCACTAACGAGCTCGTTAAGCTAAAGATGCTTTGAACAACTGGACCCAGGTTTTTGGTCATCTTAGAATTATGCGTAAGGTGTCCATATTAAATCTGGAACATTTAATTTTCTTTTTATGTGAATATTCTGGTCCAAAAGTACCAATATAAGGTTTCAAACAGCACTTTATTAAATAAAAGATAATGCAGGATGCAAACTTACATTTATCCTCAAGGCACAGGTAATGTGCATGTACGATCACAGGAAGTTACAACTGAATATGCATTATTCTCTGATCAAAAATCATAAACATTCCAAAACAAGAAACGATATTTCAAACTTTTGATAAAAATACATTTTGAAACAAACAAAATGTGAAAGGATAGGTGGCTACATTTTCACTGTTCAAAATTGATAAATATTTTACAGGCATTCATACAATTATCAAATATATAAATATGCTTCAACAGTTGCTGGAATATGGAAACCGTGGACGGAATGGGGGCATTGCAATGTTACGTGTGGTGGTGGAACACAAACGAGGTCACGCGACTGTTTCTGGCCATTCTCTGGCCGTGCCGAATTTCCAGGGAGTGATATCAGTACAGAAGACTGTAATACTCACGAATGCCCAAGTAAGTACAATATGATGTAGTAGAGGCATGGTATGCTTTATAATGATATTTTTTATGTGCAAACAGAGAAGTCCCAAACTAGCTTACGCACACATTATTCGTCCATAGATTGTCCGGATTGTCATACCTCCAGTATTCATATTTCCGTATCTCTGCACGTTAAATATAATGTGGGTACACCTCACAGGCGCATAGCCATTCGTCGCGAATAAATGTTTTTCATTACGTAAACATGCCTATTCAAATATACTGAAAATTTTACTATCAAAAAATGAAAATTTTCAGATAAAAATTCGGATAATTTTTCATCTTTCTGCTCAAAACATAGATTGTGGGTACTCGTTAGAATCGCCTCGGTGAGGCGATTCTAACGAGTAGCCACAATCTATTTTTTGAACAGAAATAAGAAAAATAATGTATACCCCTGTAAACCCCAGTTTTACTATATAAAAGTGAGGTTTAAGGGGGTCAAAATTATATAGGCATGTTTTCGTGATGCTTATGTTTGTTCAGTTTCAAATACATTAGTCACTCAGAAATTTTAGCATGTTTTTTTTAAATTGCATTTTGATCATCCAAAGCAATTCTTAAGGTGAGCAAATAGATATCAAAGAGAGAACACTCTATCCTGAAAGATTTGTTTTCCTTTCCCTTTCAAAGCATAGAAAATTTGTTGAATCTCTTCTAAAAAGTGATGCGGTAATTTACAGAACGAATTTGCTTCCGGTGCAGCCTTTTATTACCCTTGTCATGCTGAATAGATTAAGATGCCACGCCCACTTCTAATTTTCAGCCAGTATGATTACTTGTTCAAGGATTTTGATACAAATTCACATACTTAATGACAAACAGAGTACATCCATATCAGTTGGCTTCTGAAGAAGCTAACTGATCTAGATCTACACTGTTTGTAAAGGCAAAGCATATCAAGGCTCAGCAGGACAAGGGTTAAGGGTAGTCTTTCCTTTAGAAAAGAAGAGGAAACTGATATTTCTTTACTGTTTAGACGTATATTTTCGTACTTTGCGGCTCGTATGTCAACGTGTCGACGTGATTTTCACCTTACATACACCAGAAATATATTATTCAGATTGGTACACAGTAACAACAGATTAAAGCTTCCAACTGTGTTTTATTATGATTATTTTTTTTTTTTTTGGGGGGGGGGGGGGGGTGTATTTTGGCTCTTACTACCGAATTAAAAAGAACGGTCGGGGGGGGGGGGGTGTATTTTGGCTCTTACTACCGAATTAAAAAGAAAGGTCAATCTGATAAATTTAATCATAACATATTTAGTTTTTTCTTCTAGTCGATGGTGTTTGGGAAGAATGGGCCTATTGGGAAGAATGTAGCGTCACGTGTGGTGGTGGCAACCAGTCACGCCACAGAAACTGTACAGGGCCATATTTCAATGGACAAAATTGTTCTGGGCCCTGGGATCAAATTCGAGATTGTAATACTTTTAAATGTCCTGGTATGTAAAATTTATCCATTGCCCTCAGGGAAGTTTTTTCGCCTTATATTTGAACTTAGCCACAGCATTTTCTTCCAGATCGCATGTCCGCCAAGCAATGACTCAGATCAGCCTGCGCAAATGCGCAGACTGATCAGTCAGTTTTGCGCTCTATGGGTAGCCAAACATCCAGTCTTTCCTTAGACGGACGAAATTTGTTCTGCATAATACGTATGAATGCACAGTCTGATTTAAGGCATCGCTGGGTGTTCAAGTACTCTTGTAGGAAGTGCTGCGTTTATCTAATGTTAGCATTTCTCTTTCAGTATATTGGTAACAATATAAAGCCAAATTATATACTTGATACCTGGTTTCACACAGACATTAAGTCTTTTATTGCCTACCTTAATATTTGGTGCATTGGCAGTTATCAGCCAAATATTCTCAACTTTGGATACCTGAAGATTCACTAGTGCTTCTTAAGCCGCCGCCTTTTTCAGTACATGGTCTCATCAACTAAAATAAACGCGGAGATACCGACAAAAGGCCACAGTAACAGAAGTCAGCCCAACGAAAGGATTTGGTACCATTTAATGACTACATGAAATCAACATTTCGTCTAAAACAGAACAAAGAAAGAACAGACGACGAAGAGGAACTGCAAAAGAAGCATCGCCTTGGAATGCATTGTTACATTATATTCTACTAGTGTTTTTAACGATCAATTTAATTGCTGCATTTGTTTAGAATCATAGATTGTCACGATTCCCTACTTTATCTTATAAGGGAACCCGAGCGGCTCGGAAATAACCATGAAAACTACGTTACTGTGGCTTTTCCTCGGTTACACCATTTTAGTATCTAACCGTATTAACCCTGAGTATTCGGACATTAACTCCTAATTAAACTTGTCCTAAAGGATACTGAAAAATAATAAGTGAAGATACCAGGAAATGCTACGACCATTCTACCACCTGTCATGTGTCTATATTATGCTGGATACGTGACAAACAGTGTAGACCCTGATAAAATGTCTGATCTGGGTTTACACCGTTTGTTCAGGACTGTGTCCCAAACATTACAAAGTAAAATAAACGTCAAAAAGATACCCTTTGGAAACAAAGAACACAATACAGATTAGAAAATGGGAGTCTCGGATTTATTGAGACTCTCCATAAGCAGTAATGAAGTTTGGAACATTGCTTACGCCCTCTAGCTATACATGAGCAGAACTTCATTTTCAAAGATACCACATTAAGCCAAATGATCCCAAAGGAAATAGAACAAAATCTGCACTGTGGTGAAGTAGGTGGGTAAGTTCTACAGCCGCCACACAGTATTTAAAATATCTGGCCTAATTCCTATTGGTAGCCCTCCACAAGGGTCTCGTTTTGGTACATTGCAGTAGATGGAGTCCTAACGGAGTGGTCGGAATTTTCTTCATGTAGCGTCACCTGCGGCGGAGGTATACAGTGGCGTAACAGGACATGTATTGGACCTTTCTATGGTGGAGCAAACTGCACAGGACCACTGGAGTACTCGCGAGAATGTAACACACATTTCTGTCCAAGTACGTACAATAAACGTAACCAGACCAAGTGCAGCGTGCGAGATATGTTCAATCTTATTTGAGGCCGAACACAGCAACTCCTATCAGATATTGTGTGCGCCCACTGATGACTCAGCTCAGTCTGATCAGAATCCTTGCAGTGCACTCTGTGGATAGCCAAGGACCCAAAGCGTCTTCAGGCGGACTTTGAAGACTCTGATCAGCCTGCTATTTACTGAATCTGTGTAGCAATATCTAGAGTAGATAGAGCTCTCAAGCCCTGGTCGACAATCCATCTAGGAGTTGGCAACTCCAAACAAAATAGAAGGGATGGCAATTATCCCACACCTCCCATCAGAGACATCAAAGGGAAAGAAACACAAACACGAAATAACTAGACCCTAATGGAAACATCACTAGCAGAAAGCCATACGAAAAGTATTTCATTGGGGTGGGGGGGGGGTGGGGGGGGGGGAGCGGGGGTTGCTTAAATCGATTAAACCTGCATGTCTGGATTTACTTGTTCCAGTTCTGTAAAGTCTGTTCCGGCAGCTGGGGCAGAATAAATCATTTCTTTGATGCAACGGCCCAAACGGCGATGCAGTAGCATGCTGTGGAACATGGAGAGCATAACAAGGCAAAACACGCCTAGCTCCAGATGTCCTAACATTGTCTTGCATCTTGACCCAGCTAGGTCAGGACAAGAGAGTGAGGAATACTCTGTGTGCGCTTCTCCTTCACTTTAATCCAATTCACAGCGTATGTCATCTTAATCAGCAAAACACAGTCACAATAAGCACACATATGCAATAAATGTCAAAAAGATTGCGTTGGAAGGAAAAAAAACACACTACAGATTAGAAAATGGGATTCTCGATTTTATTGCAAAAAAAAGTAAGAGAAAAGTCCAGGGAGTGCCACAATCACAAACAAGGTAAGAGAAAAGTCCAGGGAGTGCCACAATCACAAACCGCAGCTTTTCCCAGACCCCAAGAGGAAGAGGAAACCGACAAATGTAAACAAGCACAAACCGAACAAACGTACGAAAAGCACTAAGATTAGCTCTCTCTTCCCCAAGCGAGGTAATCGCAATACTAAAAGGACTGAAAAACACAAGAACAAAATGACACACGGAAAGACATACAACAAATCGCCTCGTAGAATAAACCACAAAGCAACAGGGAGTAAGACTAACATCGGGACCACCGCCTTAGAACGGTCGGTAGAGCGCCTTAGAACGGTCGGTAAAGCAAACCACCGGGGGTTTAAAGCACTTTTACAGCTAGCTAACTTCATCCTGGGTCCCGATGCTACTCTTAATACAAACCGCAGCCCTTCCCAGACCCCAAGAGGAAGAGGAAACCGACAAATCCAAACAAGCACAAACCGAACAAACGTACGAAAAGCACTAAGATTAGCTCTCTCTTCCCCAAGCGAGGTAATCGCAATACTAAAAGGACTGAAAAACACAAGAACAAAATGACACACGGAAAGACATACAACAAATCGCCTCGTAGAATAAACCACAAAGCAACAAGGAGTAAGACTAACACCGGGACCACCGCCTTAGAACGGTCGGTAGAGCAAACCACCGGGATGTTTAAAGCACTTTTACAGCTAGCTAACTTCACCCTGGGTCCCGATGCTACTCTTAATACAGAAATACATAAAAATTTGGTTCGCATAAAGGCTCCCAACTCAGTCAATGCATCAAAGCGAAAACATAAAAATCAAATTAATCACTATAATAAACAAAGACGAGTACTCATGGCTAATTCTACTGTAAGTCATACAAATAGCTCTGTAGCGATGGGCGAGCGGCGAAGCAGACGGTGAGGAAACACTGGATGCTGTAGTTGCGGACCTGCACACAGGCAGCTTGGTTCTATATAATCCCTTTTTATAAGAACGCAGCAAGACAAGGAATTCGGCAGCCGAACTGAGCGACTGAGCAGACCTTTTTAGGATCGCATTGCTCACTCCCTTAGCATAGGGTAGAGGCTAGGAAAGGTGCCGTAAACAATTGCCTGCTTCAAAACTCCTAGCTGGTTAACCACAATCTGCGGGGATCCCACTTAGCGGTCGAACAAGAAAAAAAGAATACGAAGGTAATACTTTTAACCATCGACGCATGGAATGTGCGCACTCTAATGGACAGTGCTGCTTCCGAAAGACCTCAGCAAAGAACAGCTCTAGTTGGTAGAGAACTTGACAGATATAAAGTCAAGATTGCAACTCTGAGTGAGACTCACCTTGCAGACGAAGGGGTTTTAAAAGAAATGGAAAGGAAGGCAATGATCAGGAATCGATACAATTATCCCACACCTCCCATCAGAGACATCAAAGGGAAAGAAACACAAACACGAAATAACTGCACCCTAATGGAAACATCAATAGCAAAAATCCAAACGGACAGTTACTTTCCCACAAAGTGGCAAAATGGCTATCCAAAACAAAAAGATGTAAGCGAAACACACATTCAAAGACGAACTATAACAAAAATAAACCATGACAGAAGACTCGCCTTGGAACGGTCAGTGAAAAGGTTTCACTGGGGGTCTGGTTAGACTTAATTCTGAAGTGGACGCAAGACAGAAGAGAGGCGTGAAGCAGGAGTAGGTTTGGTCATCTAGTCACACTTTGTCAGCAAGCTCTCAGGACTTTTAAAAGGCATGAATGACCGCCTGATGACGCTGAGACTTCTCTTGTCTGGCAAAAGGTATGCAACAATTTTAAGTGCCTATGCACCCACAATGACCAACTCAGATAAGGTTTATTAAGACAGGTTCTATAATGATCTGGAGTCTGTGATTTCTGCAACATCCCGAATAGACAAACTCATCCTCCTCGGGGATTTCAATGCCAGAGTGGGCACTGACCACCAACTCTTTGAAAACGTGATTGGAACTGAAGGAGTAGAAAAAGGCAAAAGCAATGGTCTCTTCTTTCTAAGGAAGTGTTCAGAGCATGAATTACTAATCACGAACACAATGTTCCGTCATCCAACTCGCCATAAGACATCATGGACGCCCCTCGCTCCAGACACTGGCATCTCATTGACTAGGTCATAGTGCGAAGAAACGACAGGCAGGATGTCAGAGTAACAAAGACTATGTGGTGTGCAGACTGTTGTCAGCAAGCTCAACCTGCGTGTTCAGCCTGTACGACGTCAAGGCAAGACAATGCCAAAGAGATTGGATGTCTCAAAGTTGAAACAAGACAGCAAGTGGCAAGCATTCATCAATGATATCTGCAGCCGTTTAGATGCACAGAAATACAGTTCAGAGGATAAAGATAAGAGCTGGACAGTCTTCAGATACACCGTTCACTCTTCAGCAATGGATTCCCTAGGACCAGTACCTCGCTAACACTAAGACTAGTTTGATGAGAATTACAAAGTATCCAGGGACTTCTTGAAGATAAACAACAAAAACACGAGGCATACCTCAGTGAAACCAGCTTAGTATTTAGTAAGACTGCCTATTTAAACACATGTGAGACAGTCCAGACTAGACTCAGAGACATGCAAGACTCCTGGCTGAGCAAAAAGGCTGATGAAATAAATTCCTTAGCAGACACAAAGGATATGACGAAATTCTTTGAGGAACTTAAGACAGTCTATGGTCCCCAGAACTCACGAATCACCCACTCCTTAGTGCAGATAGAACTAATCTTCTGACCTAACAAAGAAGCCGTCTTGGAAAGTGGGCCAAACACTTTGATAGTGTCCTTGAACGGCCATCATCTATCAATAATAAATCTATCAACAGACCGCCACAGGTGGAATGTAATCCTATGCTTGATGAGTTCCCAACCGTTTCTGAAACTGTGAAAGTAATAACATTCCTGCCATCTGGCAGGGCTCCGGGATCAGACATAATACCTGTAGAGATCAACAAAACAGAAGGTCCTCTAGTTGCAGAGAAACTGTTATTACACATTATGTGGAGAAAAGAAGCCATCCCTAAAAAATTCAAGGATGCAACTATAATATTATTATCCACCTATTCAAAAGGAAAGGGAAACCTGAAGTCTGTGACAGTCATTGAGGCAAGTTTTAATTGTCAATTGCTGGGAAGATCCTTGCAAGAGTCCAACTAAATCGATTAAATGAACACCTGTAACAGTCAAGGCTTCAGCCAGAAAGCAAGGGTGGATTCAGGAAAGACAATGGAACAATAGACATGATTTTCATAGCATGACAGCTTCAACAGAAATGCCAGGAACAGAATGTGGACCTCTACATGACCTTTGTCAATCTTACCATAGCATTTGGCACAGTCAGACGTGAGGGACTTTGGAAAAGTATGGCAAAGTTTGGCTGTCCTGCCAAATTCATAGCAATGGTGCGGCAGTTCCACGATACTATGTTTGCAAGAGTACAAAATGATAACGAGTTTTCTGGTCTATTCCCTGTGACAACTGGAGTTAAGCAAGGCTGTGTACTAGCTACAACACTGTTCAGCATGATGTTTTCTGCCATGCTTACAGATGCTTTCAAGGATTGTGACAATGGTATACCTATTAGGTATCGCTTTGATGGGAAGCTTTTCAACCTTAGAGGGTTGCAAGCTAAATCCAAGGCGCAGACAGACGTGCGAGGTGAGTTCCTCTTTGCTGATGACATGGCAAAGGGTGCTCCAACAGAAGAGAAAATGCAAAAATGTGTGGATCAAGTATCATCGAAACCCAGGGTGAAGTTGTAAAAGTGCTATAAACTCAATCCCCGCCCCCTTCCCCACCCCCGGTGGTTTATTCTATTGGCCATATTAAGGTGACGGTCCCGGTGTTATTCTTACTCTTTGTTACTTTTTGGTTTATTCTACGAGGCGATTTGGTTTAAGTCTTGCCATGTGTTATTTTGTTCTTGTGTTTTTCAGTCCTTTTAGCATTGCGATTACCTCGCTTGGGGAAGATATAGCTAATTTTAGTGCCTTTTATACGTTTGTTCGATTGCGCTTGTTTGGTGTTGTCTGTTTCCTCTTCCTCTTGGTGTCTGGGAAGGGCTGCGGCTTGTGACTGTGGCACTCCCTGGACTTTTCTCTTACCTTTTTTAGGTCTGGATAAGCAGCATACCGTATTTCAACTTCCTAGTATAAAAGGTACCCTAGTTTGACTTGTTATACATTTTGACACATAGTCCCATCCAAGGGCATGATCTAGAGTAAACTCAATTTAAGATTTAAAGATTTTAATCAGGTAACGTAGCATACCTAATTTCATCTTTAAAGCGCTGAAGGTACCAAGTTATGACCTCGAAGAGAAACGCTGACGTCAGTGTCAATGTACACTTGAATGTAAACTTAAACATTGGCCCCTAAGTTCCACATCAGGGCATTACCTAGGAACAACCCTATCATAGAATTAAAAGATATGGTCTGAGTAAGTAGCATACTAAATTTCAACATCCTAGCATGAAATGTACCTAAGTTATGACTCTGGTTACGCATGTGACATACGCACTGGACGTAACATCACGGAAAAACGCTATATGTCCCACTTCTGCCTTCGGCAGGCGTAGGCATAAACAAAAGAACAACTCTAATATCTCAAGATACATGTTATTTTTTACGATTTGAAAAAAAGAGAAAAAAGGACGTTTTATGCTATGGTGTTGTCCGGCTATCCGTCCGTCTGTCGTGCGTAAACTTTTCTTGTGCGCGCCATAACTAAGTAACCATACAGCATATATTAATGAAACTATAGGGATGTGTATGAGGTCAAGAAGTCTTGTCGCGTACAGAAATGATTGCTCTCCCTTACTTGGTCTCTGAATTACTTCCCTTTGTTTAGTTTGTTTCAGACTATCCTTGTTTCAGCATAACAAGGTAACCGTATGACATATCTGGATAAAACTTATAGCAATATTTATTAGGTCAAGACGGCGTGTCGCATGCAAAAATGATTGCTCTTCCTTTCTTACTTTCTGAGTTACTCCCTTTGATTAGATTCTTTGCATACTTTTCTTGTGCACGCAATGAAAATAGGTAACCGTATGGAATATCCTAATGAACCTTTACAGCAATGTGTAAAAGGTTTAGACGGTGCGTCGCGTGCAAAAATGATTGCTTTATCTCCCTTTCTCAATTCTCTGAATTTCTTCTCTTTGATTAAAGTTTTGACTATCCTTATGCGTACCATATCTAGATAATTGTATAGAATATTTTGAGGAAACTTAAAAGCAATGTTTATGAGGTTAAGAGGTTGTGAGGTTAAAACGTACACACAATATCGTGCTCCCTTTCTTACTTCCATTTGATTAAATCCTCATGCTTGGTATAACCAGTTATAACCGTATTAGTACGGACTCCAGCACTCATTTCTTGCTAATCCTAGCATCGGTAAGATATACGATTTATTTCGATATAGGAAGAAAGCCTCGACATATCTGTATATAAAACAACTGTTTAGCAGATATGCATAATTTGCGTTTTGCGAAAACGTACGTTTCTTTGGAAGCTTAGTTGAAGCACATTCTAAGTATACAAAACCTTGTGTGTTTTAGAATCATAAAAAATGCTCAAAACAGAAAGCAGACTGTTCATTTGTCTCATGCACATATGCAAACGTGACGTCGTTAGTGATACCCGTTTCTTTTGTTGTTTTTGTTTTCGCATTTAAAGGCAAGTATCACGTTTTCCTGTATGACACCAGCTTAAAATAAAGCTTGCAAAAGCGTTTTAAATAAACCTCCTACCGTTGTATAAAAAAGCCTTTATAATTAACACCAAAAAATATCCGATTAATCATCCAATATGGCCGCTACAATAAACTCGTAAGAAAACGTTTGATTGCAATTTTTGTGACACCATTTTGAATGATACATTTTAAAGTTTACCAGACATCTATCGGGCGTTCTTGCTTATATTTTTTTTCAATAAAAAGATATTCGTGTAGAATAGGAGAGTCCCGCTCATTTTCTTCATGTCCAAAATTTCAAAACCTTTGATGACGAACTTTACTGGGTAAGAATGTTTGAAGACCCAACTAATAATTGACGTAATCTTCGCAAACTGAAATGTTCATCAAAATTCCATAAAATACATGCCATTTTACAAAATGCGACAAGAACTTTAAACAATCGGTGCTAATTTATATTTAGACATCAACTAAACAGATTAATTTATCGTGTTGGTGTATTTTGAGTGTACTTTACCTGTTAGTATATACATGTGTACTTTACGCTTAATAGATCCTACAGTTGCTTGGCAAAACTCTAAATCAGTATCCTGCCAAATGCATGCGTATGAGGTTGACCCATTTATGCCGAGTGGGATCTTCTGCCTTAACGCTTTGGCTGATTCATTACCTATTTAAGGGATGTCTGGTTAGTTTTTATTATTACCATGTTTTATTTAAATTCCTGAACTTAATGCAAACATTAGGTACATGTATTTTCATATTTAAATGTTCCATAATAAGGAATGATTCTATATAGGTACTGAACTGTAAATAGCTTTGTTTGTCCGAAAATTTAACTGTTATTTTACGCATTGCAGACGACAAATGTGACAGCTTTCAATATTGTCCCCATGCTTTTGTACCTGACATGACAAATTTCATAAACCGTTGCAAGTTTCGGACAAACAAATGACGTATTGTTTACCCGTGGAAAACCGTTCGCTATTTAGGACTTGGCGTGTTAGCTTTTTAATAGAAAAAATAAGGCACATGACATGTTCTGATTTATTTTAATGTGCTTCCTTATTTTAAACTTATTCATTTTACTTAGAATACAAAGAAAGCTCAGCGAACGTATAAACAATTTTTCGAAGGTTCAGATGCAGGCTTGTGGTGGTCATACTAAATGGCTTGTGGTGGTCATACTAAATACTTAATTTGCTGTCATTAAAGGTAGCGCTAGAATTGTTACCATTTTTTAACTCTTGTCCTGCTGAACAGAGATAAGCCCTGTCTTTGCAAACAGTGTAGATCCAGATCAGTTGGCTTCTTCAGACATTTGCTTGACATTAAGTATGTGAATTTGTATTAACAAACTAGATCAAGCAATACGATTGGCTAAAAATTACAAGTGGGTGTGGTATCTTAATTTATTCAGCATGACAAGGGTTAATAGCTGCTATGCTGTTAAAACTTTCTAGGTAAAATCAGCAGACGACAAATTGATGATGACAATTGCACTATATTTTACTTTTGATATTGTTATTTTAGACATGCCCTTGATGGACTAGACAAAATTCTTCATAGAATCAATGATGACCTGGCTCGGAAGAATTACTCTTTGAATGATGATGATAACAAATGTATGGATGTAGAAAGAAACTGAAAAGTCGACCGCAGACCTTCATGGAGAGAACCCGCACGCTCACAGGAATCAGAGAACCATCAAAACTATTAGCATAACTGCCCACAGTGTAACTGATTGTGGAATTGGCATTTTAATCAAATTATAGTGAGTTTAAAGAGTGAAAAGCTTTAAGCCTCCATATTCCTCAGAAATAGACAATCGTGGCGTCCAAATGAATGATTGAAACAGATAAAACACAAACGAATATCTCCAAAATGCAGAAAAATACTGGGTACAAAACCCTTATCTCCTCTCGAACAATAAGAAAATGCTATTTCATCAGTACGATGTCTCGATCGCCATTTTGAATGTCCCGCTTCGATATCTTCCGTATTTCAGGGTGTATCCACGTGACAACTTTGTATCGCATTGATTTACACAAATATGCATGACGTTTTCCACCATGCCACTCAATTTAAACCATTGAGTACGAAGTTTACTTTGTGCGAATCGGATTCTTAGCGTAGTTTTTTTTACCAGAATTAGGTTATCAATTATTATGAAGTATCCCGAACCCCTGATGCCTTACATATATATTTGTATCCTAAAAATAGTTTTATATCAAAGAAATCTTATATCAAATAAATTGCAAGTCAGTTAATACAAGATACCAATATAATCAGTATATTAATGTACCATATGCTGTTGCATAAAGCAAAAATGCCGCATGAAGTAATTCTCATTACTGGCTTCCTGGTCCACGCCCAGGTGACCAATAAAGCTTGCTATATTAATTAGTAATCCAATACCTTGGAGTAATCTGGTTCATTACTGTTATCGTCTACCAAAGGTTTGTTTAACACTTTGGACTACCCATAAAACTAGCTTTTGTACCATTTGAGTTCTGACTCTGATTGAATGCACAAATAAAGGTCTCAAAGATGTGATTGAAAGAAGAAGGATTAAGATTTTTAAACCTGTGAGAATAGCTATATTATATATTCGTTTCTAATTTAAACGTAAACAATGAACTGCGGCGGATATAAAAACGTCTTATCAGACTGTGCAGTTGCGCAGGCTGGTCTTTGCTGATTGTTCATGTGACATTGTAGGTTTTGCTGTGCTCTGGCCCATTTGTGATTTTGACATTTTTACAGCACAAACATTGTTTTACTAGAAAGATGGGTTCAAATCACGCTGACGGAAAAAAAGGATAGACCCTGATCAGACTCATTCTAGAGGACTCAGGAGAGGAAAAAACATTAGATATAGTGTAGAACCATTGCTTTTTAGTGCAGCTCTGTTTAACATGCACAAAAATATAGTACTGTGCTGTTAGAATGTCAAAATCACAAATGGGCCAGAGCACCCGGCACAGCAAACCCTACAATGTCACATGTGCACCCAGCAAAGACTCAGATCACCTAACTGCACAGTTATAAGAGGATTTCATATCCGTCTCTTGCAGTTCATCATTGCTGTCTAAATTCGAAACGAATATATAATATAATTATACTCAAATGTTGATTTGTTGTTAGAACAGCCCCTTTTTTACTGGCAAAAGATCGGATGCCGCCTTACATAATCTCTACGTTTGCCCAACGTTAAAATGGTGCAGGCTTAGCGTTGGCCCAACGAGCAGACAAACGTTGTGACAAAGTGTATGTCTACGTTTAGCCAAAAGAATGGATAACCATTATTCACTTTGGTCCAACGTTAGCATGCCGTCTGGGTTGGCCTTTCGGTTCAAAAAAAGTTCAAAATTAATTTTTAAGATGGCGGGCTAAGACGTCCATCTTGGATATCAAATCAGTACGATTTAAGCTATTTTAATCTACAGATACAATATTTCCTACCAACTTTCGAGTCGATTGGCCAGCAGAAGAAGTTTTAAATGGATATTCTAAACGGGCGCCACGATGGTCATCTTGTATTTCCGATCGGAACGATATTTGCTAGCTCTGATCTACCACTCACCCTGATACTTCCTTCTTAGTTTCAAGTCAACTGGCCTTTCACTGAGGAGGATATGTTCAAACGGGATATTCAAAAATGACGGCCATAGCGGCCGTCTTTGATTTCAGAATAGAATGATTTAGGCGGTTGATGATCAGCAAGTCACCCCAATATTTCCTATCAAGTTTCGAGTCGACTGGCCTTTCCGTTCAGGGGCTGAAGTTTAAAATAGATTTTTAAAATGGTCACCATGACGTCCATCTTGGATTACCGTTGGAACGATATTTTGCTATTTCATTTTTTATTTACAAAAAAGGTAAGAGAAAAGTCCAGGGAGTGCCACAATCACAAACCGCAGCCCTTCCCAGACCCCAAGAGGAAGAGGAAACCGACAAATCTAAACAAGCACAAACCGAACAAACGTACGAAAAGCTCTAAGATTAGCTCTCTCTTCCCCAAGCGAGGTAAACGCAACACTAAAAGGACTGAAAAACACAAGAACAAAATGACACACGGAAAGACATACAACAAATCGCCTCGTAGAATAAACCACAAAGCAACAAAAAGTAAGACTAACACCGGGACCACCGCTTTAGAACGGTCGGTAGAGCAAACCACCGGGGGGTTTAAAGCACTTTTACAGCTAGCTAACTTCACCCTGGGTCCCGATGCTACTCTTAATACAGAAATACATAAAAATTCGGTTCGCATAAAGGCTCCCAACAAATCACGCTGTTACTTCCTACTGGGTTTTGAGTCAATAAGGCTTTCGGTTCAGGACAAGGCTCAAAATAGATTCTCAAGATGGCTTCTGAGGTGGCCATCTTGGATTCCAGATCTAAACGAGTTAAGCTATTTTTGGTCTACTAGTCACCCCAGTATTTCCTATCAAGTTTCGAGTCAACTGGCCTTTCCCCTTAGGAGAAGGTTCAAAATAGTTCTTCTTCACCTTGGATTTCCGATCGAAATGATTTTTACTTTGTTTAATCTGTAAGTCATCCCAGAACTTCCTACCATGTTTGGAGTCAATGGCCTTTTGGTTCAGGCGAAGAAGTTCAGAATAGATTTTAAGTTGGATGGTGGCCATCTTAGATTTCTGATTTTCGTTTTTACAGGTCGTCCCGATTTTGCTATGAAGTTTCAAGTAAATTTGCACAGAGGTGTAGGAGATGTCCTTTAAAGCAAATTGTTGTCGACCGACGATGGACATTGGCCGATAACAGTAAACCATAAAACCTGGTTTAATAGGATCCGACCCGGTAATTTTGACCGCCCGGCCCAATCCTCTGAATTTAAGCATCGATTTTGCTCCGCCTTTTATAGCCTATGTGACATATACATTACGAAAACACGCCTATATAGTTTTGACCCCCTTAAACCGCACTTTTATACAGTAAAACTGGGGTTTACAGGGGTATACATTAATTTTCTTATTTCTGCTCAAAAACATAGATTGTGGGTACTTGTTAGAACCGCCTCGCCGAGGCGGTTCTAACAAGTTCCGACAATCTATGTTTTGAGCAGAACTATGAAAACTACCAGAATTTTTCATCTGAAAGTTTTCAGTTTTTGATGGTAAAATTCTCAATATATTTGAATAGGCGTGTTTTCGTAATGACGTCAAGATTTTGTGCGTTGGTCGGAAAGCTACGATGCTGTTTCCGGAAACCATCGGCGAAAATAAAATAAAAAAAAAAAAAAAAAAAAAAAAAATGTAGGTTATTTTGTTGCCAACATTAATTCAGAGATAACAATAAAAAATCATTTCATTTTAAATCAAGTTCAAGAACGGGAGCCTCACTGAATATTTGCAGGCTGTCAGACGCCACAGTAATGATCGTATGAATTATTAAATCTTTCTTGGATAAATAATTGTTTATATTTGAGGAATATAGGGCCTTTAAGTATCAGTATTCAGTTTAAAAGTGTCGATAGTTTAAGAATGTTTACTTATTACTTGATTTAGTCAATGTGTGTATAACAATTTTATTATGACATTCGGTTATATTTGCAATCTAAAAGAGCAATACGATTTTGTTTACCATATATGTTGAAGATGAGCATTTTAAAACTGATTGACTTAACAGACCAGACATAATGCTGTCGTTGCTTGTTTTGTTTGCTTGTGTTTTGACAGCCATTCAAATTAAAATTGCAGTCTTTTCATGACATGAATGAAAGAATAACTACTGCACTTGTGATTCACTCAGGCTTAAGTTTCTTCGGCATTTCTTTTAAGCAACATTTTCTGATTTTTTATAAGATTTTAGTAACAACAAGAAATGTGATGAAGCTGGAGCAGAGTATCGCAAGATTTTAACTTTTACCACTCTCTTGGCATATTCAGCAGACGACAACTTGATTTTTTTTTTTTTTTTTTTTTTTTGTGCACAAAATAGGCTTTGGCATTTTATGCATATTGTCTCCGTTTGAAACAATTTGCATGAAATGTCAAACCAGTTCTCTGTGAAAAAAAAAAAATTCAAAATGGTGTCTGCTGAAATTTTACCCAGACTGCTAAGCGTTAAGAAAACAAGAGGACCATGATGGTCCTATATCGCTCACCTGAGCAAACAGCTTTGCACACTTACTGTTGAAGTTTCAGCCAAGTTCACTGCTCTAAGATTTTTGTATAAATTTTTATAGCCCTGCTCCCCAGCGGCCAGGTTTTTTCTTCATGCATCATGATGGCTTGAACTGAATCTTGAAAGAGGATCACCAAAGGAAGAATTCTGCCATATTGAAATCGGTCCACTGGTTTCTGACAAAAAGATTTTTTAAAATGTTTCATAAAGCTGTATAGAGAAAATAAGCCCCGCCCCCTAATGGCCATGTTTTTTGACGAATCATGACTGCTTGAACAAACTTGGTAGAGGGTCACCATAGGAACATTCCTGCCAAGTTATATTGAAATCGGTCCATTGGTTTCTGACAAGAAGATTTTTTAAGTTTTCTATTTAGATATATAGGGAAAATAATCCCCACCCCTTGCAGCCATGTTTTTTGATGAATCATGATTGCTTGAACAATCTTGGTAGAGAGTCACCAAAGCAACATTCCTGCCAAGTAATAATGAAATCAGATAGGTGGTTTCTGACATGAAGAATTTTAAAGTTTTCTATACAGATATATACGAAAAATAAGCCTCGCCCCCCTGGCAGCCATGCTTTTTGATGTATCATGAGGGCGTGAACAATCTTGGTTGAAGGTCACCAAAGCAACATTCCTGCCAAGTTACATTGAACTTGATCCAACAGTTTCTTAAGAGAAGATTTTTAAAGTTTTCTATATAGATGTATAGGGAAAATATGCCCCGCCCCTAGCGGCCATGTTTTTTGACAAATCGTAGCGGCTTGAACAATCTTGGTAGAGGGTCACCAAAGAAACATTCCTGCCAAGTGATACTGAAATCGGCCCATTGGTTTCTGACAAGAAGATTTTTAAAACTTTTCTATATAGATATACAAGGAAAATAAGTCCCGCCCCCTGGCGGCCAGGTTTTTTCTATGTATCATGATAACTTGAACAATCTTGGTAGAGGGTCAACAAGGAGACATTTCTGCCAAGTTATAATGAAATCAGTCCAGTAGTTTCTGACGAAGATTTTTATTTTAAAGTTTTCTATATAGATATATAGGAAAATTAAGCCCCGCACCCTGGCAGCCACGTTTTTTGACAAATCATGACGACTTGAACAATCTTGGTAGAGGGTTACAAAAGAAACATTCCTGCAATGTTATACCGAAATCGGTCCAGTGGTTTCTGACAAGACGACCATTATATAGATGTAAAGGGAAAATAAGCCCCGCCCCCTGGCGGCCATGTTTTTTGACGAATCCAAATGGCTTGAACAATCTTGGTAGAGGATCACCAAAGGAACACTTCTGCAAAATTATATAGAAATCGGGCCAGTGGTTACTGAAAAGAAGATTTTTTTAAGTTTTCTATAAAGATGTAAAGGGAAAATAAGCCCCGCCCCCTGGCGGCCATGTTTTTTGACGAATCTAAATGGCTTGAAAAACCTGGTAGAGGATTACCAAATGAACATTTCTGCAAAATTATATTGAAATCGGTCCAGTGGTTTCTGACAAGAAGATTTTTAAAGTTTTCTATATAGATTATATAGGGAAAATAAGCCCTGCCCCCTGGCGGCAATGTTTTTTGACGAATCCAAATGGCTTACACAATCTTGGTAGAGGATCACCAAAGGAACATTTCTGCAAACTTTTATTGAAATCGGTCTAGTGGTTTCTGACAAGAAGATTTTTTAAAGTTTTCTATATAGATGTAAAGGGAAAATAAGCCCCGCCCCTTGGTGGCCATGTTTTTTGACGAATCCATATGTCTTGAACAATCTTGGTAGAGGATCACCAAAGGAACATTTCTGCAAAATTATATTGAAATCGGTCCAGTGGTTTCTGACAAGAAGATTTTTAAAGATTTCTATGTAGATATATAAGGAAAATAAGCCCCGTCCCCTGGCGGCCATGTTTTTTGATGAATCCAAATGGCTTGAACAATCTTGGTAGAGGATTACCAAAGGAACATTTCTGCAAAATTATATTAAAATCGGTCCAGTGGTTTCTAACAAGAAGATTTTTAAATTTTTCTATATAGATATATAGGAAAAATAAGTCCCGCCCCCCTGGCGGCCATGTTTTTTGAAGAATCCAAATGTCTTGAACAATCTTGGTAGAGGATCATCAAAGAAACATTTCTGCAAAGTATATTGAAATCGGTCCACTGGTTTCTGACAAGAAGATTTTAAAAGTTTTCTATACAGATATATAGGGAAAATAAGCCCCGCCCCCTGGCGGCTATGTTTTTTGACGAATCCAAATGGCTTGAACAATCTTGGTAGAGGATCACCAAAGGAACAATTCTGCAAAATTATATTGAAATTGGTCCAGTGGTTTCTGACAAGAAGATTTTTAAAGTTTTCTATATAGATATATAGGGAAAATAAGCCCCGCCCCCTGGCGGCCATGTTTTTCGACGAATCCAAATGGCTTGAACAATCTTGGTAGAGGATCACCAAAGGAACATTTCTGCAAAATTTTATTGAAATCGGTCCAGTGGTTTCTGACGAGAAGATTTTTTAAGTTTTTAGTTAAAAAATCTATTTTTAGCTCCTGTGACCTAGATATGCAATGGACCCGAACCATTTGAACAACTTTGAAAGAGGATCAACCAAGGATCATTCCTGTGAAATTTGGTCAAAATCCAATCAGTGGTTTAGGAGGAGATGTTGTTTAAAGATTGTGAACGGACGGACGGACAGACGGACAGACGGACGACGACGACGACGACGTCGACGACGGACGGTGAATAATCACAATAGCTAACCTTGAGCCTTTGGCTCAGGTGAGCTAATAAAACTGTATGCGTGTGTAGCAATCAAAAGCAGAATCATAGTCTGCAATTTTGTACTGTCAGTTTATTTCATAGTTTTTTTCTGGAGTTATGATTCATTTACTTCTTTAGCAGCTTTCTCTGCTTGAGGATCTCTGGTTGATTATTTTTATTCCTGTTTTACCATAAACAAACAGCACTTTTTTGGTATTTCAGAGGAATCTCCAGTATATGTTTTTACGGAATAATAAGAACAAATGTTTACATGCATCAATTCTTTTATTTCTAAAAAGCTAGAACAAACCATAAACATCACGAAAACATACCTATATGATTTAAACCCTCCTAAACCCCACTTTTGTACAGTAAAACTGAGGTTTACAGGGGTATACATTATTTTTCTTATTTCTGCTCAAAAACATAGATTATGGGGATTCGTTAGAACCGCCTCGCCAAGGCGGTTCTAACGAGTACCCACAATTTATGTTTTGAGTAGAAATAAGAAAAATAATGAATACCCCTGTAAACCCCAGTTTTTCTATATAAAAGTGGGGTTAAAGGGGGTCAAAATTGTATAGGCGTGTTTTGGTGATGATGCAGCTATATTTAAGTTAGATGACTGATATGTAAGGGAAAATGTATTGCAGCATAATTCAAGATTTCTTCCAAATAAAAATACTTTATTTACCTAAATATTTAGACGTCTAAACTCTTTACTATGCATGTCCCAAAGTTTGAACAAGCCCAGTTTACGACCTGTTCATAGGTCTTAAAACTGCTAAATGAGTGGCAAACAGTGCAGACCCAGGTAAGACAACATGAAGTGGGTCCACTTTTTCTGCCTGTCCTGAAACTTTGGATATTTAACCTAGTGGTCGCTTTCCGCTCATTTTAAATTCTTAATTGTTTTTTAATCTATTGTTGTTATATGTTATACAAAGCAATTTGCAAATACATTAATAATTTCTTAAGAAATACAGTATACTATAACATTGAAAGAAGATTATATACATTAATAATTTCTTCAGAAATACAGTATACTATCCTATAATATTGAAAGATTATATTATGCATAAAACATACGTTAACAAATAATTTCTTTACTATGTGTTGAAAATAACTTTCCACAACATGTCACAATAAGTTAAAAAGCTTTATGAGAACCAAACAGAGAAAGAGAGAGAGAGAGAGAGAGAGAGAGAGAGAGAGAGAAAGGTGCTGCCATCTACAAATAACTTTTGTTTTCTTACTGCCTTCTCAAAAAATGTTTTTAAAATTTCCCCAACATCGTTCAAAATCTAAAAGTTTATCTTTTATAGGAGTTATTTCTTGTTCAATATGTATTTTATTTCTTCTATATAGCTTAAAACCCTCCCACACTGGACCCTCTCACATTGGAATTTCTTTCTGATACTTATTACTAAATATAAAATATTTTGCATTAAACATTATAAAATAATTTATTTTAATATCTGGACCCTTCCTTTTATGTAGTCCAAAAGTTATGCTTTTAAACGGTACGTCTATATGTATGTTATGTTTTTTTAGGAATTCCTTTAATTTTATCCAGAATCTTTGCACATGTCTGTATTCTCAAAACAAATGGTTTAATGTTTCGATTTCCATATAACAAAACCACATAAAGATGAACTCACTAATTAATATACATTTGTTTTCAAACTGGTTTGTTGGTTTTATTCTTTTTAAATACTTATATTGAAAATCTCTAATCTTGATTTCATTTATTGTTGTAAGTGTGGTGCAGTATATGTTTCTCTAATTTAATTCTTCGTCCAAAAGCATTCATTCCATTTCTGTTCTGACGTTTTCACTTCAGAGTTTAACAGTAGATTGTAAACAAGTTTATTTGTTTGTTTTTCGTTTTGTAGCTGGTCAAAAACTGTTGGGGCCCGAAAAACAGCTCTGTTTTCTTGCAACATTTGAGCTTTCCAGTGATTTGGTATACTCTGAACTAGGTTAATATATTTTAGAAAGTCAGTTCTACGTAAATTATATAAGCCTTAATTATTGTTACTTCAAGGGAAAATAAAATTGTGTTACTGTTGAACAGTACGGTTTATTTTTCTGTCTCTAAATAAGATTATTACCCAATCTTGGCCCAGTTGTTCAAAACTAACGATGTCGTTTGTTAACGTATCGTGAAACTTTTTATCATTAAATATGGCAGATATACTTTTTTTTTTTTTTTTTTTTTTTTTTTGTTTGCTGAAAAAAATGTGAAAAACGTCTCACATTTTTTTCAGAACAAAATACCTGTTAATTAGAAAGTGTACTTACTAGAACTGTTAACATTTTCAACACTAACAAGCTCGTTATAAGCTAACAACACTTTGAGTAACTGGGCCCTGCTATATACAGAGAATTAGAATATTTGCTTTAGTACGGCTTTCTCTGCACAGCTTAGCAGGTTGAACTATACCAGACTATTGCAAGGTTCTACTGAACAGTCCTATTATAAGTCTTCCTCAAGCTCTGCCAGTAGTGTCTATTAACTGCTTCAATGTTTTTTGAATGGTCGTTTATTTTTCTTTTATTTTTTCTCATATTTTCTATTTATATGGTGACGTTTAATCTAAAATGTGCATAAGTGTATGCTTTTTGCTATGATATGTCCCGTATTTTAGATGTATAATATGTCTTATATTGCATGCCGTGGTATATATTTCTAAACATTTTGTTGCTTTACGTATGTTTGTCGAAATAAAAGCCCTACTGTGCTTCTGTTGTATTGTTACATAATAATCAACAAAAATAAATATTCTATGTCTATGACTATGACAAGGTTTTTTGTTGTTTTTATTATTTGTGCTGATTTAGGTTAACTTTCTCTTGAAGCTTGTAATAGCCCAATTGACCCACTTCTAAAAACATAAACAATGCTGTCTGGAATGAACCAGATTAGCCGCAAGTGTTTCCAAATTCGCTTGAGAAAATGGCTGAAGAGACTGATGCAAGATTCTCGAATTTTAATGAAGAGGATTTGACCCTTCATTTAGACAACAAGTTAAATCTTTTCCAAAAATTCTTGCCATCTTATCAGCCCTTTTTTCAATGTTAAGCAGAACCCCCTTCCCATTAAATTTAGTGAAACGATATCTGATCTTCAATGCTGTCTCCGTTAGAGGGCTTTGACGCTAGATATTGCCATTCAAGAATTTTAGAAAGTGATTTGCTAACATGGGAAATGAAAAATACCAAGTAAATGAAACTTTTATTAATAAACTTTCAAATAAACAAACACACAAACAAAAATAAAATACCAAACTAACAAAGTTATTTAAGGATGTGGTAGAAAAAAAAGGTATCAACTTTTATACTTTAACATATGTGACTAAAAGTTTGCAAAAAAAAAAAAAAAATAAATAAATAAATAAATCAAATAAAAAATAAATAAATAAATAAAAAAACAAACAAAAAAAACAAAAAAAAAAAAAAAACAAAAAAACTTATATACTGAAAGTGTGTCTCTCGATAATTGCTGTTAGAAACATTGTTTTGTGCTTGCCACAAACTGCGGCAAGGTAATCCTTAATTGTGTGCTACAAGTCATTGTTATTTTGCTAAACATGTACTGCAGCACAATAACCTTTAATTGTATGCAAATAGTTGTGTGTTAATTTTTCCCTTCTGATAACCATACTTTGTTGAATGCCAATCATAAACTGCAACAAGATAAACTCCCCTGTTGAAAATCGTATGTTGGTGATAGTCGAATATTTAGGGGATAACTGCTTTCAAATTTGGCATTTGGGGAGGTAAATCAGCGGTTTTACGGTCGGAAATTTTGTTTTACGGCGACGCGTCAGCGGAGCCGTAAAACGTAATTTGCGACCGTAAAACCGCCGATTTACCTCCCCAAATGACAAATTTGATGTAGTTATCCCCATTCTAATGCATTTCTTAATTTTTTCTATTGAAAAAATGTACTGTTTGCACAAAACGACAAGTGCTGTGAGCTGCGTAAAACCAAATGCTAGCCAATGAGAAGCGACGTTACGTGATGACGTCGGATTTGCGACAGTATATCGCAGAATATACCGTCGCAAATTTTTTACGTTATCCAATCAGACGTCCCGTTACATACGCGAGTGCATTAGAATGTTGTAAGCTTATCATAAATTGCAGCGAGGTTATCTTTTATCATGTGCTCGTGTTTCTCTCTGAAAGTCATATGTTATTGAATGCTTCTCATATACTGCAACAATGCAGTTTATATTTTATTTCCTTTTGAATCAGTGAGCCTATCCTGGTTATTTGAAAATCGCATACCGCTAGGGGAGCAAGCTAATATGTTATCGTGTGCTTTTATTTTCATGCCGCAAGTCCTACGTTGTTATATGCTAATCATATATACTGCAGCATGATTTCATGCTGTTAACCATACGTTGTTGTGTGCTTATTATAAAATGCTGGAACTAAATTTTTTATCGTGTGTGAATATTTCTCTGCTTATCCTCAACCTCCCGTCCTATGTACCCATAAACGAATTATATCGGCGGTTTAAAACTTTTTGGCCGAAAAGCTCAACCCACATAATTGACTTAGGGTCGAAACGACAAAAGAAGTCGTTGGTAACAGCTTTTTACCCAATGTCTAGTTGGTGCTTAGGTAGGTACAGATTACAAAAGCTATCAAATATACATGTCATCTTTCACCAAAGATGGCAAAAGGATGTAAAAAAAAACGGGAAGGAAATTAACTACAAATATCAACTAGAACGAACAATCAAAGGATGGATTGAACTCCCATATAAACGATTGAGCAATAAAACTTTTATGGTTGTTTTAACTACAGTCAAAACTACTGCCCCTTCGGCCTCGGCAATAAGTGCATCTGATCGTCTACTGCTGGAATCAAAAGTAAAGAAATCATGCTAGTTAGACAACCATGTTTTATCCAAACAAAAATGTATGTATTATCTATACATTTCTGTTTGAAGACAACACTTTCGGAGCACATCCTTAAGCTGTACTATATCCGAAAATGTGCTATAAATAAGTCTTCCCAACCGAAGTGGGGGGCCTTATTGTTTTCGCTCCGATTTTTCTTCTTCTTTTGTTTCTACTTCTTCTTCATCCCTAAACCATATATAGTCCTATTCCTTATTATAAGACGCATCCAATGACTCCGACTGGGGGTCCTCCGGGTGTTTGCCCCTTCCCTACAGTTCATATAAGACTTAATATCGCAAAACCGTACAGATCGAACCCCATCACTAAATCATATATATTGTTGTTCCTTATGATTAGATGCATTCAGTGACACTAACCGGGAGTATACCCCACCCGCTCCAGTTCATATAAGGCTTAATGCCTCAGAAGCCGTTCATATCCCTATCCATAGACCATAAGTATTATTGTTCCTTATGACAAGATACGTTTGACTGATACTGACCGGGGTATTCCCCACTCACTCAAGTTCATATAATGCTTAATATCACTATTAAAATTGTTTTTGTCCATTTTGAAAAGGGATCTACTGGCCTGGGCGTGGGTACCATGATCACAACTACTTTAAAGGGAAGAATCTGCTCCCCGTGGGGGAAAATTATTTCCTTTTAGAGGAAGCCCCGTGGTAGCAATTATTTTCGATTTCGAGTAGACCCCTTCTCAGAAGGGGCTTTCCGTGCAAACAGAAAGTCACAAAAAGGTGTATCCCTTGTACAAATTGGCACAAAATTCTACCAAGTCCACCAGTCTTCTTTGAGACACCTTTTAACTTGATGTGCGCCACACATACAAAAATAGGTAAGATTAAAAGTCCAGGGAGTACCACAATCACAAACCGCAGCCCCCGCCCCTCCCCCAGACACCAAGAGGAAGAGGAAACAGACAAAACCAAACAAGTGCTTATCGAACAAACGCACGAAAAGCACCAAGACTAGTTCTCTCTTCCCTAAGAGAGGTAATCGCAATGCTAAAAGGACTGAAAAAAGATCAGAACAAAATAACACAAGGTAAGACATAAAACAAATCGCCTCTTGGAATAAACAAAAAAGGAACAAAGAGTAAGACCACCGCTTTTGAACGGTCAGTAGAGTAAACCACCGGAGGGGGTGGGGCGTGATTTAAAGCACTTTTACAGCTAGCCAACTTCATCCTGGGTCCCGATGCTACTCTTAATACAAAGGTACATAAAAATTTGGTTCGCAAAAGGGCTCCCAACTCATTCAATGCATCAAAGCGAAAATATAAAAATCAAATTAATCATTATAAGAAACACAGACGAGTATACTAATGGCTAATTCTAATGAAAATGATAACCAATAGTTCAACCACGACGGGACAAGCTGAAGACAAATCGTCAAGCTCCAACCTACTGGTTAAAGTTTTACGAAGAGATCGTCATTGAGTCGGAGGTCCGAACCGCCGTCGTGCAATTAGAGAGTGAAGCATGGCTATCAACGATGATTGGGTTGACAACTAGGCATGCAGTCTGCAGCATAATATCCAGGCTATAGTCATTTTTTTATAACGGTTAATAAGTTCTCTTAATTGCTCCGAAAAGTTAGATTTTCCTACAATTTTTCTAAGTATGTACACTAAGTCACCATAAAATTCTGGTTCTGATATACCTTGTTGCAGAAGTGTTTTCAGACTGACGCTATATTTTTCTAACAAGGCACTGTGTCTGCGATAAAATTTCGAAAACGCCTTACGAAGTTTAAAATAATGATAGCCCTGCCTAAGAAGTTTAGCAGTAAGGGCTTCATTACTGTAGTTAAAGTCATTAAGATGTGAATACGCTCTGGCGAATATAATCAATTGAGATATGTATACCCCATATGAGGTACGCCGGGGGACATCGCCATCCAGAAAAGGGAAATTGACTATATCAAAATCAAAACCGTCGCGTTTATCATAAATTTTGGTGGAAACTGTACCATTAGATATACATAGATTCAAATCCAAAACAGGTGCCTCGGTATCGGAAGAATTTGCTCTATTTAATTGGAGTTCTTTAGGGTATATGCGGTCCACCATTTGATCAAAGTAAATGTTGTCAATATTTAATAAATCATCAAGGTGTCTTGAAGTTGAATTGAAAGCCCCAATAATGTCAAAAAAGGTAAGAGAAAAGTCCAGGGAGTGCCACACTCACAAACCGCAGCCCTTTCCCAGACACCAAGAGGAAGAGGAAACCAACAAATCGAAACAAGCACAAATCGAACAAACGTACGAAAAGCACTAAGATTAGCTCTCTCTTCCCCAAGCGAGGTAATCGCAATACTAAAAGGACCGAAAAACACAAGAACAAAATAACACATAGTAAGACATACAACACAAAGCAACAAAGAATAAACCACAAAGCAACAAAGAGTAAGACTAACACCGGGACTATCGCCTTAGTACGGTCAGTAGAGTAAACCACCGGGGGGTTAAAGCACTTTTACATCTAGCTAACCACCCTGGGTCCCGATGCTACTCTTAATACAGAAATACATAAAAATTCGGTTCGAATAAAGGCTCCCAACTCAGTCAATGCATCAAAGCGAAAACATAAAAATCAAATTAATCACTATCATAAACAAAGACGAGTACTCATGGTTAATTCTACTGTATACCGGAGTAAATGAAAACCAATATTCGAACCACGGCGGGCCAAGCCAAAGACATATCGTCAAGTCCCAACCCACTGGTTAAAGTTTTACGAAGAGGCCGTCATTGAGTCTGAGGCCCGAACCGCCGTCGTGCAATTAAAGAGTGAAGCATAGCCATCAACAATGATTGGGTTGACAACTAGGCATGCAGTCTGCCGCATAATATCCAGGCTATAGCCAATTCTTTTATAACGGTTAATAAGTTTTCTGAATTGCTCCGAAAAGTTAGATTTATCTACAGTTTTTCTAAATCTGTACACTAAATCACCGTAAAATTCGGGTTCCGATATACCTTATTGCGGAAGTGTTTTCAGACTGACGCTATATTTTTCTAACAAGGTACTGTGTCTGCGATACAATTTCGAAAACGCCTGACGAAGTTTAAAATAACGATAGCCCTGCCCAAGAAGTTTGGCAGTAAGGGCTTTATTACGGTAGTTAAAGTCATTAAGATTTGAAGAAGCTCTGGCGAATCTAATAAGTTGTGATATGTATACCCCATATGAGGTACACCGGGGGACATCGCCAAGATACAAAGATTCAAATCCAGAAAAGGTGCCTCGGTATCGGAAGATTTTGCTCTATTTAATTGGAGTTCTGTATGGTATATCCGGTCCACCATTTGGTCAAAGTAAATATTGTCAGTATTTAATAAATCATCAAGGTATCTTGAAGTTGAATTGAAAGCCTCAATAATGTCAGCCTGATTTTCACGTGAGAGAGACTTCATGAAATCTCTCTCATAACAAAAAAGAAACAAATCTGCAACAAGAGGAGCACAATTAGTTCTCATCGGAATACCAATAATTTGCCTATAAAGTTTAGTTCCAATTCTAATAAAAATATTATCCAAAAGATAAACAAGAGCATCACAGACTTTTTGACACGACCATAAATTGTGATTATTGTATACATCAGAAGTGAAAAAAAGCACATTCTTCGTCGCAAGCCAAATATTGGGTATTCTCCCGAATAAACGTTCGGTTAATTAAATCAATAAGTTTTTCTTTTATAACGTTGTATACAGTGTAGAAAAATCATATGTAGACAATTTAGAAGCCTGAAAGTTTTTAGATTTAAATTTATTGAGAACATCATTAGAATTTTTAATTGACCAAAAATAGTTAATTCCGTCCCTTTCGTAAGCAGTATCATAGTATCTAATCCAATGTTTTTTAACAGCACTAAGGCATGAAGTTAGCAGTTTGGACAAAACAGCCTGAGTTTCACGTGAGAGAGACTTCATGAAATCTCTCTCATAACAAAAAAGAAACAAATCTGCAACAAGAGGAGCACAATTAGTTCCCATCGGAATACCAATAGTTAGCCTATAAAGTTTAGTTCCAAATCTAATAAAAATATTATACAAAAGATAAACAAGAGCATCACAGACTTTTTGACACGACCATAGATTGTGATAATTGTATACATCAGAAGTGAAAAAAGCACATTCTTCGTTGCAAGCCAAATACTGAGTAACAAATGTTCGGTTAATTAAATCAATAAGTTTTAATTGTATACATCAGAAGTGAAAAAAGCACATTCTTCGTTGCAAGCCAAATACTGGGTAACAAATGTTCGGTTAATTAAATCAATAAGTTTATCTTTTAGAAGATGATGAGGTAACGTAGTATACAGTGTAGAAAAATCATACGTAGACAATTTAGACGCCTGAAAGTTTTTAGATTTAAATTTATTGAGAACATCATTGGAATTTTTAACTGACCAAAAATAATTAATTCCGTCCCTTTCGTAAACAGTATCATAGTATCTAATCCAATGTTGTTTAACAGCAGTAAGGCATGAAGTTGGCAGTTTGGACAAAACAGTAGTCGTACATGAACTAGAATTAGCAATGAAACGTGCTTTTGTAAGGTCGTTTATGAAGTTTCGGTAACCAATATAACGTAGGAAGTCTGTCTTGCTTTTCTTTAATACTCACTGCAAACTTAGCAGTAATATCGATAAAATGGGTATTAACAATAGATCTCTCGTCAGTAGAAATCCGTTCATAAGTTTATCTTTGATAAGATGAGGTAACGTAGTATACAGTGTAGAAAAATCATATGTAGACATATGTAGAAGTCACCCAGGTGTGGGTTGTACGTGGTCGTAAAAACCAGCAGTGCTGTATGCAAGATATTGGTTTCTAAGTTTAAGATCCACCTGTTTGAACGCGTGTTTTAATCGTTCTCTGTGAAGCCCCTTTGAATTAGTTTTTGTTGAAAAAATGTCCGCTTGTTCTATGAAGTCTCTAACGTTGGTTGATCTTTTAACGAAGCAGGTTAAATACTGATCTAGGGTGTGATGATTCTCTTTGAATGTAGTGGATTTTTCATTCGTTTTGACAAATGTTTTGAAGTCAAGTATATTTGTAGTTTTGAAGCGTTTGTCCTGTGTAAGAAGATACCGCTGTTGTCAGATGTATCGTATTTAAATTTTAGTAAAGGGTGCATCTGATTTGTTTTGTCACGGAAACTTCTAGCGTTATTTTGGGGCCCTGCGTATAGAGTGAAAACATCGTCCCGAAATCTTAGCCATTTGTACATGAGATTTCCTGCTAATGTTTTGCATGCGTTCCTGAAGATAGTAAATTACAAGGATATGTAGTGACGCGGATTTATGGCCCATCGCTACTCCTTGAAATTGACAAAATTTATCACAATTAAATTTTAAGTTGTAACACTTTACTGCTAATTCTACTAATTTTCAAAAAGATTTGATTGATAGCCGCTTTATTCCCCATACAACCTGATGTTTGTTACTGTTAGATATGGTGCTTATCGCAGATTCCATATATTGATAGTGTATGACATTAGTGCACATGCTTTCATAGTCAAGTGTAATAATGAGAGCGTTTTCTTGGACCCTAATACTTTCAATTTTTTGTGAAAATCCGAGGTGTCCTTTATGTAACTATGCTGTTCCATTACAAATGGTTGAAGGACAAAGTTCACAAATTCCGAAATACTTTCGACCGGGCAGCCATTAGCAGAGACAATAGGCCGAGCTTTTGTCGGCGGATTTGAGTGAACCTTATTTTGCAAGTATAATTCCGCTATTCTTATGTTTTCTCCTAAGGGTGACAGGTATTCGAGATGTTTATTTGTTATCTCATTTATTGAGATGGGAATAAGACGTGTTTCATGTAATAGCTTTCTGTACGCCTCCCGGTACTCCACCATAGTGCAGATTATATTTTCCTTTCCTTTGGAATCATTGGGTTCATTGTAGTGTCTTTGCTCATGTATAACCTAGGGTTTAAGCAATATTACATACTTCAGTACTGCTTATAAAGAGTCTGATAAAACAGAGGCTCCCGTTTTCTGTCTATATTGTGTTCTTTGCTTCCAAAGACAACCATTTAGAGTTTTATTTTGCTTCACTGCAGCTTGTGTAAGTGCCATGTGGTGGCCGTCGAACGTCTCACTATACATCACCATAGTGCAGATTATATTTTCATTTCCTTTGGGATCATTGGACCCATTGTCGCGTCTTTGAAAATGGATTTCTGCTCATGTATATCCTAGAGGGCGTAAGCAGTGTTGCATACGTCATTACTGCTTACGGAGAGTCTCAATAAAACCGAGTATCACGTTTTCTGCCTGTAATGTGTTCTTTCATTTCAAAGACAGCCTGTTAGATTTTAATTTATAATATATTTGGTGTTATGTCTTCCCCTATCAGGGTGTAGTGCGCACACGAGTTTAGTTCGCGCATAATTTCTTTTTCATACTGTTTTCTGTTAGTTACTACCATACAGTTTCCATTGGTGCTCTATTTTATAATTGAAGTTTGGTTCTTCATAAGTCATTTGAGGACTTCTCAGAGGCCTTTAGAAAAAATCACCTTGACACGTCTTTTAAAACGCTTTTCTTAGTATATTGATGCTAGCATTTTTGTTACCATTTCTTAATTGCTGAACCGTCTGCTATTATATAGCTTGGCCATTACGATTTTAGTGGCCGTCAGGTATTACCGGTATTCGTATCCCGTTTATAACAATTTCTTACTTTAACTTTAACCAGTAGAGTAAACCACCGGGGGGTTTTAAGCACTTTTACAGCTAGCTAACTTCACCCTGGGTCCCGATGCTACTCTTAATACAGAAACACATAAAAATTATGTGTTAACGTGTGCGTGCGTGTGTGTATGTGTTTTCATTTCACTGTATTCATAAATTGTTTCGCGGTTATATTCTATTGAATATATTATTTAGTTTTGGTTCAGTGCACAGTTTGTGAGTATGATTATGGACATTTTGTGGACTGAGCGGAGGCATACGTTCAGATACACTACAAATGTCTGTATGAAGTCCAATTTTATATGATCTGTACTTTTTATGGTTGTTTTTTTTCGAGTTATCAGTGACGCTTTGTTCGCAGTAGAGTACACCACTTTTCAATTGTATATCCCAATTGTGGTCATCAGTCATTAATGAAGACTGTTTGTGTACTAGGGATCACAGGGGCTTATAACAATTTCTCCTACTAGTAGAGATATGCTATTATTTACCTGTTATATGTATAGTTCGTCTGTCATGACCGACAATGACCAATCTTAATCACATGCGAGAAATGCTACTGTTTGTGTGTTCTAAGATGGCTGATTAGACCAGTTCTAGCTCTAAACTGTCTGTTGCAGATGGAAGAACAGAAGTCAGAGCAAGACAGCTCTGTTGGTGATGCCTTAGCTCTGGCTTTGTGCTGTGCACGTTTCTGCCAGACCTATCTGATTCTTTTTGCCTCATATTCACTAGCACCTCTTCTGAAAAGGCCTCGCCACTTTGCTCGGTCCTGTGCAATTTATTCCCACGACTCTGTTGGAATGTTGAAATCCTTTAGGGAGGCTTTGAGGGTGTCTTTGTATCGCTTCTTCTGATCATCACGGGCGCATTTGCCCATTTCTAGTTATCCTTTGAGGATTTTCTTCAGCAAACGTTCCTCAGGCATCCTTGTATCATGGCCTGTCCATCTTAACTGTGCCAGTTTCAGAAGAGTATGTACATTCTGCTGCCCTTTCCTTTTTTGACTTCTGTGTCTGGAATCCTGTCTTGCCACTTAATCTTTAAAAGTTTTCTAAAGCAGCTTGTATGGAAGTGGTTCAGTCTTTTGACGTGCCGTTGGTAAACTGTCCATGTTTCGCATGCATACAATAGTGTTGGCACCACCACAGCTTTGTAGACTTTCAGCTCTGTGTCAATCCTGACTCCACTTCGATCCCGAACACTACCACGTAGTCGGCCAAATGCTGCTCTAGCTTTGGCAATCCTGCCATTGACTTCATCATCAATGTGCACGACTCTTGACAATGTGCTTCCAAGGTAGGTGAATTTGTCTACCACTTGCAATTTTAGACCGTTCACTGTAATGGTGGGCTTCTTATAAGGCTTGCCCGGTGCTGGTTATATAGACGGTTAATAATAGTATAACTCTTATATAGACGGTTAATAATAGCATATATCGACTTTGATTAGGAATTGTTATAAGACCTTGTGCTTGAGATATATGGCTTAGTTTTATATATTTACTTCCGTTTCCTTCAGGACTGAAATTTGGGTAGACTGATTGTTTTGCTTTTTTACCCCGGTATGCGGGTTTCGTTAAAAAACAAACAAACAAAAAAACTAACTCACAAACAATACCTTTATAAGGAAACAAATAGCACGGGGCTAAAAAGATATCTAGAGAAATATGGAAACATTGAAACAAAAGACCTGGTACGAGAAGTGCCGTTTTTGGTCCCATGCAAATTCTCTTCAGTGTGCATTATTTTGCTTGTGTCACATGCTCATGTTATGGAAACGCACTGAAGTAAATTGTTTCATCTTTCTGCATTCTCAGAATAACATTATTTCTGACACACCTTTATACTGTCAATAAATTTAACAACAAAAAAAAAAGGTAACAAAATCATGATTAAAAACCATCCCTTAAAAGGAAAGGGACATTAAGAAATGCTTTGAGAACACTTCATTATTACTTTCTTCTTGTGCACTCATACATTCAGTAGCACTGTTCACCAGCGGTACACTAAGCGAGGCATATCAAGTTACCCCACCCACTTAAATTATCTTAGCAAGATGCGAAAAACTAAAGAACTCTCCAGATCCAAATTAAATATGTAGCAAATTATTCCTTGAGTCCGACCTACAAAATGAATACCAATAAGATATACTAATTTTACTATGAGCGGAGACATGGCCATTTTTATGTTGAAACACCGGGTAAAATGGTATAAAATCTGCGAGTCTGGTGATGAAAAATTAAAAATTGATATAAAGCCCCTATTGCAGCACATTTATTGATTTCACCACATGTTGACATATCAAAACTTTACCTGTATACAAAATATGAAATGTGTTGGAGCCTGGGCTGATATATTTTAAAAGCCTCGAAGGTGACGAAATTCGCCATTTATGTAAAACTTAGTTGGTGTAGGGGTGGAATCAAGGTAAAATGCACAATTTATTTAAGAATGACCATGTTATTTTATGATGTTTCATTTGATGTTAGATCTTTGCAATATGCATAATTTTGCTATCACAAAAGTGTTTTTACAAAACAGATTTTCTGTGGGCCAACTGCTCAAAATAAATAGGGGATATTCAGCTATATCCTTCAATAGCAGGTAAATTACGACAGATGAACTGAATTTCTAATTAGGAATTCAAACTATAGATAAAAAAAAAAATAAATAAATAAATCCGCATAAATTTCTTTCACATTAAATCACGTGACCCTCACTTCATCGTGAAATGTCATAGGGTCTGGCACCAGATTTCACAAAATCTGTTTTTGAGTCATTATCGCGTCGGACCACCATTAGCAGCAAGACACGCAACACATCGTCTTCTCATACTATCAACACGACGTCTTATGTCATTTTGGGGGATGCGACGCCACTCTTCTTGCAAGACGTTGGCCAATTCTTGAAGGTTCCTGGGAGCTAGTACGTGACCTTGAACTCTTCTACCAAGAATGTCCCAGACATGTTCTTTAGGGGAAAGGTCTGGCGACATTGCAGTCCATGGCAGTGACTGGATTCCACGAGTCTGGATGTGATTCAGCACAACATGAGCGCGATGGGCACGGGCATTGTCATCTTGGAAGCGAAAACCATTCCCATGGACAGCTGCAAAGGGCACGACAAGAAATTCAATGATATTATCTCGGTAGTACACACCAGCAACTCTGCCCTAGCATACGTGAAAATCAGTTCGCTTATTGGTTGTGACACCACCCCAAACTGTTACACTGCCACCTCCATAACGATCATGTGGAAGGTTGGTTGCATCAAAATATCGCTCCCCGGCGCCGACAAACCCTTTGTTGATCATCACAGAAGTCCAACATGAACCGTGACTCGTCGGAGAACATAACATGAGACCACTGGCCTAAGTTCCACCTCTGATATTGCCTGGCCCAGTCCCTTCTTGCCCGGCGATGAAGAGCCGTCAATGGCAACACAATGTACGGCTTACGGGCGTTAAGACTACGATCGTGCAGCCGGTTTCTCACTGTCTGAGTAGAGACCTGCACCCCTGTAACCTGGTAAAGTCGGCTCTGAAGCTGTGTGGCATTCTGGTGTCTGTTTCTCAAGGTTGATGTGACTAACAGGCGATCTTGTTGTCGGGTTGTTGCACGCGGGCGGCCGACTCTATGAATATCAGTGACATTTCCTGTCTGTTGATGACGATTCCATAACCGACTGATGGCAGACTGTGAAACGTTTTGTTGTCTTGCCACATCAGCCTGCGTACTTCCGCCCTGGAGTAGACCAATTGCTAACCACCTTTGATTCTCAGGTAAGCGCCGCATAGCCAAAACCCTTCAAACTACTTTAAATAATGTTACTACGTACCCTGTAGATAGCAAAAAAGCTAACAAATGAAGAATAACAGGCTTTTTCCTATTCACTATGGATATGTGAAATTGTACATGCGACCCTTATGGATTACTGAACAGCAGTGTATTTTCAAGGCTACGATAATTTCAATACCAATAGTGATAACATGTGCATCAGTGCAGAGGCTGTCGATATAACAAATCGCCTAGTCTGTTAGTTTGAAATAAATTCGTGTTAAATGCGATAATCTGAATATCCCCTACTTATTCTGAGCAGTATATATGGGTTACCATACCAGGTCCTTTGGCGTGAATTAAAAGGGCTCGCCACTATATAGGAATGGAGACATAAAACAGTTTGGAATATCGATCAGTAGTATGAGGTTGGTGTTCCGATCAGTCTGTTCCATTTTATTCTCGTAGTAGGTTGCTGAATTTTAACCCATATTATAGAATACCGGACAATAGCGGGTTTAGTAACAGGAACTACCAGTTAGGAACCAGAATAGAAATGGCGATGGACCAATTAATTCACGTCAGTCGCTGTTTTGCCGTCATCATAGCCTAATCATCTCTGAATATTCAGAAGAAAATGAAAAAAAAAAAAAAAAAAAAAAACTTAGTGCTGTGCATTCTTTTTCTTTCCATTTTGTTATTTAGTGTCATATCATTTAACTAGGTGAAAACGCAGTAAATGCTTGCTATCACAAAAGTGTTTTTACAAAACAGATTTTCTGTGTGCCAAATATATGGGTTACCATACCAGGTCCTTTGGCGTGAATTAAAAGGGCCCGCCGCTATATAGGAACGAAGACACATTTTCATAAAACAGTGTGTAGTATGAGGTTGGTGTTCTGATCAGTCTATTCTATTTTATTCTAGTAGTAGGTTGCTGGGTTTTAACCCATATAATAGAATACCGGACAATAGCGGGTTTAGTAATAGTCTGCTCCACATGACTCGTGCAACGAGGACTGTACATAATATGGTGACATCTTTCTGCCACGAGATAGCTAGGTAGCTATCAAGATACTTTCAATAATTATCTTGATATTTCGAAGTTTCCTGAAAAGATTATCTTAATAGTTTAAAGTTTCCTGGAAATATTATCGCGAAAGTTTACAGTATTATTGCGATATTTTTTGCGTTAGTGCCCAGAGCTGCCATTTATTTTCTGTTATCTATAGATATAACCGAAATCGGAATACCTTTGTTTATACTGTTGAAATTCACCGAGGGTATTTACCAGCGACTTTTAAGGTAAGAGTTTGTACAAGGTAATCGCCAATCGGTGCGTAGAAATCCCAGAATTTCATATCCGCTTGTGTTCTATTTATAGCTACCTCGCTACCATGAAAAAAAAATTATCGCGATAATTTTATCTAGATACTAATGTCAGTTCCGAGCAGTATCACGAAATTTTGCATTAAAATATTTTCTGGAAATTAAAAAACATATCTAGATAATTCAAGTTATTGCGATAATGTTTTCAGGAAAACTTTTTATTTTCTGGAAAATTAAGAATATTATCGCGATAGCTATCTAGCGTGGCAGAAATATGCCACCATATGTAGAAAATCGATTTTACCAGGGCAAATACACTGGTAATCCAGATCACTTGAGCGCTTGCGAATCCAAGCGTTTGCTTGTAATCTATAAACAGAAGGCTTTCCCAATTGGATGCATGTGCAGCTACATTGTATGCAGCTATCTGCAATGTAGCACGCAAATTGTTATTTTAACCTTTAAAGCGCCAAGCAAAATTTGTAGCAGACGACATTTATTTATTTATTTATTTATTTCAATTTTTCAAAGAAAACTAGTCTTGATATTTTATGTGAATTGTTGGCAGCAGACAATTCACATGAAATATCAAACTTGTTTTCTTTGAAAAAAAAAATCAAACTGACGTCTGCTACAGTTGTGATTGTCGTTTTAAGAGTTAGCTTCTATCAACTGATAAGAAAGAAATCCTATATGGAGAGTCATTGATGATAAGTTATGCTAATCTAATCTGTTTCATTCCTAAAGTTTTATAGCTATAAACAATAAAACGCTGAGCTATAGCATTATTGTCTCGTGTATCGATATGTTCCAGGATCTCCCGTTCTATAAATAAAAAGGGGAATCCTACAGCATGACGTATTGTTACCGGGCCAATGCCAGCGGCGGAATAAAACACTTGACTAATGATTTGCCACAGTCGTCAATCTTTACGATAGTAAGTTTGTTGAACTGTGGAGCAGACTAGTTTAGGAACTGGAGCTAGCAATTAGGAACCAGAATAGAAATGGCGATGGACCAATTAATTCACATCAGTCGCTGTTTTGCCGTCATCATAGCCTTATCAGATTGTATTCAGATGTATCCAGGTATTTTCACAGTTAAACTATGATTTTACAAATTATCTTTGAATACTCAGGCGCAAATGAAAAAACTTAATGTTATGCATTCTTTTTTTCTTTTCATTTTGTTATTTCGTGTCATATCAATTCATGTCAAATACTGATCTTGATCATTCAGGCACTTCATGCACTAGGAGAAAACATAGTAAATGCCTATATTAACCTTTGCATTTCGGTAAAATTTTATATTGCCATACCGTAAAAACTACCGCAGATTTTTCAACGACATTTTCAATGTTGCTTGCCATTAGTGAGCTCTAAAACTTGTTGCATGAATAGGTTCTTATCTACATTTTAACACATTCAATACAAAATATTCTTCTTCCAAAATGCCCTTGACCATATTCTCTGAGGCAAGGTTAGATTTAACCCAGGATACGTGAGTGTGCCTTCTAGCTATCAAATCTATCGCTACTGCCTACGCCCTTGTATTTTTGGCAGGCTCGGGTAGCAGGATGAAGGCCTACAAGTAGCCATTGCGCATCACCGTAGGGATTTTTAGCCTGCGCTGATGATGACTTTACTTGAATAAGGGGCTTCCAGTTATGTTCCAGTTCAAGGAATGGTACTCTGTTCTTCATATCATCACTGCAAATGACATGAATGAAAGCGTGTTCGGACACCAAAATTCCTTTGTCTACGCCTGGGATAGCGCTCGGTACCTTTAGCTCTAAAGTCCAGTGCGCTCACCTTTAAGCTACATGTACCACGCTTCACTTCATACCTGACATCAGTGGTTGTTCTTTTTTTTTTTGAAAAAAAAAAAATAAAATTAAATAAGATAATGTCTAGATTTTGGATATAATCACAAACATGTAACAGCTTGAAGTTTGAAAAGCAATTCAAAGTTGTTGAAGTTGTGAGGTTTTAAAGTTTTTATTGACATTTTTGCTGTATTTTACCTGTGTTTTTTTTTATCGATAAAACACAACTGGTACCCGGCGTTTTTAGGCGCTGCTTGTATTTGATATGGAGACAGCTGGTCTGTTTTGTATAAAATTAAAAAAGACAAAATATTCAGACGTAAACGTCTAAGTACCGGCGCAAATTGTGTTCATGTTTACTTAGAGATATGGCACAATATTATACTAAACTTTAATAAATTTTCAATGTAACAGGTAAAAAATAACAACAATGCGATTACTTAATGTATGCTTTTATCAAGCTTTATGAAATGTCTTGATTGAAATGAAAATAAAATAGACATTAATCTATTTATAACACAGTTTGTTATAACAAACTGTGTTATAAATAGATTAATGTCTATTTTATTTTCATATAAAATAGACATAAAATATATAGCATGGTTCAAATGATGGATTGGGAGACAGATTCATATCAGTCCTTGACATTTGTCTGAATCCCAGTTGAAATATACTCATGTTGATATGTATTGTATCTGTAGTTACAAATGAAATCTGTTTAAACTATAAGTTGGGTTAAAAAATGTATAGATTTTATCAAACTGATGGTTAATGGTTAGGGTTTCCATGTCCGAATATAGCCAGTTGCCTATCAAATAGCATCCAGTGAAATACACAACCCGGATACAACAAATATGCAAATCACCAGAAAGATTGACCTTTGAATTTTAAATATTCATCATGATATTAAAAGAAAACCAATCATTGGATGAATAACAGCACCCACCGCAGTGTAAAACACCACCTTCAACTGTACGCTATATTGTTAGGTCATATTTTTCTGATGTAAAATACCATAAAACCAATACTATTAACATATTTCTACATTTAAATTAAAACTTTATATATTTGCTTTAATCGGATGTGATAAGTATTTATTTCATTGAAACATTCATAAAATATTATAGGTTTGAAAATTAATAATTTAACTTTATGTCAGATAGGCATTATTGGAAAATGTCAAATCTCTGACCTTATAAACCCGGGGTTCTTGCAAACAGGCATCTTTTGTACGTTCCTGCGAATTTATCTGCGCACGTAGATACTTCAGTTTTTGTTGTTGTTTTTTTTTTTGCTGTGATCACATTTCATGACATTGTCAAAGATATGCGTTTTATTGTTGCGTTTGGTCTGTACAAGGAAGTGAGGCAGTTGTAGCTTTCATAATGAGTTTACGCGCAACAGTTGCTAAGACTAACCAAAACGGCGCATAAACATCTCTCTATCTATCTATCTATCTATATATATATATATATATATATATATATATATATATATATATATATATATATATATATATATATATATATATATATATATATATATATATATATATATATATATATATATATGTGGGAGGGGGGGTGGGGGTAGGGATATTTCTTATTTCTAACTTACTTCTTATTCCAACCTCTAACTTCAAACTTCTTATTTCTAACTTCTTACTTCTAACTTCTTAAGTCTAACTTCTAACTTCTTACTTCTAACTTCTTACTTCTAACTTCTAACTTTTAACTTCTTACTTCTAACTTCTTACTTCTAACTTCTTACTTCTTACTTCTAACTTCTAACTTCTAATTTCTAACTTCTTACTTCTAACTTCTAACTTCCATCTTGTATGTATGTATGTATGTATGTATGTATGTATGTATGTGTGTAAAAGTATGTATGTATGTATGTATGTATGTATGTATCTTTGTGAGGGTAGGGACATTTCTTATTTCTAACTTCTACCTCTTACTTCTAACTTCTAAATTCTATGTATGTATGTATGTATGTGTGTGTATGTCAGTGTGTGTGTGGGTAGGGACCTTACTTATTTCTTACTTCTAACTTCTAACTTCTAATTTCTTACTTCTAACTTCTAACTTCTTACATCTAACTTCTAAGTTTTAAATTCTTACTACTAACTTCTAACTTCCATCTTGTATGTATGTACATAAAAACAAATATACACACATACATACATACATACATACAACATGAAAGTTAGAAGTTAGAAGTAAGAAGTCAGAAACTAGATGTTAGAAGTTAGAAGTAAGAAGTTAGAAGTTAGAAGTAAGAAGTTAGAAGTTAGAAGAAAGAAGTTAGAAGTAAGAAATAAGAAATGTCCCTACCCACACTCACACACACACATACTACATACATATATCCATACATACATACATACATACATACACACACATGCATACATACATACATACATACATACATACATACATACATACATTCATACATACATCATGGAAGTTAGAAGTAAGAGGTTAGAGTTTAGAAGTTAGAAGTAAGAAGTTAGGAGTTAGAAGTTAGAAATAAGGAATGTCTCTACCCACACACACACACACACACACACACACACACACCGCACGTACACACACAAACACATACATACAAACATACATACAAACAAACATACAACATGGAAGTTAGACGTAAGAAGTAAGAAGTAAGAAGTTAGACGTTGGAAGTAAGAACCTAGGTTAGCAGTTAGAAGTAAGAAGTTAGAAGTAAGAAGTTAGAAGTTAGAAATAAGAAATGTTCCTACCCACACTCACACAAATACATACATACATACATAAATACATAGACTTGATACATACATACATACATACATACAACATGGAAGTTAAAAGATACAAATAAGAAGTAAGAAGTTAGAAGTTAGATATAAGAAACGTCCCTACCCACACTTACACACACACACACACACACACACACACATATATATATATATATATATATATATATATATATATATATATATATATATATATATATATATATATATATATATATATATATATATATATATATATACAAACATACATACATTCATACAACATGGAAGTTAGAAGTTAAAAGTTAGAAGGTAGATGTAAGAAGTTTGAAGTAAGAAGTTATAAATAAGAAATGTCCCTATCCACACACACATACACACACATACACAAACACACACATACATACATACATACATACACACATACATACATACATACATACAACATGGAAGTTAGAAGTAAGAGGTCAGAAGTTAGAGTAAGAAGTTAGAAATTTTCTTACCCGCCTCCCCCCCCACACACATACATACATACAACATGTCAGTTAGATGTTAGAAGTAAGAAGTTAGAAAAAAGGAATGTCCCTACCCCCCAACACATACATACATACATACATACATACATATATACATACGCATGCATACATACATACATACATACAACATGGAAGTTAGAAGTAGGAAGTTAGAAGTTAGAAGTAAAAAGTTAGAAGTTAGAAGTAAGAAGTTAGATATTAGAAGTTAAAAGTTAGAAATAAGAAATGTCCCTATCCACACACACACACACACACACACACACACAAACACACACACACACACACACGCGCGCG